>JZKD02S1679579.1:193844-203939 GCA_000966675.3 Picea glauca | reverse complement strand
ATTATATTACATCAATCATCAATCAATCAATCCTTTGTCATCAATCAATCACTTGACATCAATCAATGACATCAATCAATCAAACCATTGACATCAATGACAACATGATCCAACACATCCACCATATCCTATTCCTATTGGAGACCATGACAGTTGTTGATTTATATGTATTTGGTCAAGTCACCCCTTGTTTAAGTAAGGGATGAACTTTTCACTTGATCTCCTCACTCTCCATAATTTAGGTGCGATATAAGCTCACATTAAGTAAAATTGCATCTAATATTAACTCCATCTCATGTTCAATTGGGCATATTACATGAAGCAGGTGAAAATATACAAACACATGGACACATTTTTGCAATAAACCTTGTAATTGCCGCCCTTATACCACTAATAATTCCATAATATTTGTATTTTTTTGGACTTATTATGTTGCACAATAAAAATGAATAATAACTTTAAAACTGTGAAGACCTAAAAGCAACATTATGGAAAGACAAGAAGTTTCTTAATATTAATTGATGAAGAGAGTCGAGAAGAAATTTTGTCGCATAAAATTTAAAATTAAAAGAAAGAAGTTATAAAAATAAGTTTAAAATAATATTTGTATTTTTTTGGACTTATTATGTTTGACAATAAAAATGAATAATAACTTTAAAACTGTGAAGACCCAAAAGCAACATTATGGAAAGACAACAAGTTTCTTAATATTAATTGATGAAGGGAGTCGAGAAGAAATTTTGTCGCATAAAATTTAAAATTAAAAGAAAGAAGTTATAAAAATAAGTTTTAATTTATAAGTAAAAATAAATAAATTTGGGTAAGATTTTGTTAAAAATAAACACCTTTGAATATGAACCATAACTTTAAAAATGTGAATGACCCGAAAGAAGCATTGTGTAAGCATAACAAGTTTCTTAATGAATTAATTGTCATTCAAAAGGACTTTATATCATACGGAAAGTTAATGGACTTTCTATCATGCAAAAGGTTAACTTTAACTTAGAATTATATGTTAAAAAAAATATAAAAACAAATTAATTTTTGAAGTAAAAAATAATAAATATGAACAAGATTTTGTTAGAAATAAACCCCTATAAATTTAAGTAAGAAGATTGAAAATAATATTGTAGAAGAATAACAAATTTTCTAATGAATTAATTGATGAAGTAATCCAGATGAAAATCAATGGTCACCTACTTATTCCACTGGTTCAAAACAGGGGTTTCCATCTTGGTAGTTTTTCTATAGTTTTTCGAGTCCTAAACTTTCGGGGCCATTTTGAGGCCCTAAAAAATGTTTTATGGACCCGCCACAGTCACACTGTATGTTTTAGCCAGATTGTTACGAAAAAATGTGTAGTCCTAAGATAGACCTTTCAAACGAGCTATCGTGCACCCCAAACATAGATCGTATGCAAAGGTTACACCCTTGGGAAGTTGACGTACCAACTACCCCCATCGGGGCCTGCAAAACTTTTGACATTTCATCTTCCGAGGTTAGGGTTTTAGATTTTCTTTATGTTAAAAAGGTCTCTAGAGCCTCATTGTAAACATCATCATCTTCTTGCGAATGAGCATAGCCATCACATCTCTTCTCAGAGATAAGATGTCACCATTATAGCGAGTCATTCACTCTATAATTTTACAATTTATGTACATTCTCCCATTAATAAAAAAAAGTGCATTACTGTATCTAAGTGTTTATTGTAATATTTTTGTGTATCTTGCAATATCTCTGTATATTTCATTTTTATATCTCTGCCTTCATTCCATTCTCAAAATAATCTAGATCAATGGTTTTCGAGTAGGCTACTCCTTTTTGTTTCTTGTGCATGTCCCTGACGAGGTCAGGATATAGAGATTTGGGTCTCGAGCTAGTTTCCCTTGAGGATAACCACTCTAGCCAGCCCAAGCGGCCTCCCATGGCATAAGAGAAGAGGAACGAGTGAGAATAAGATCCCATCAAGTTGTTTCTTGTGGAATCCCTTGCGCAACAAAGGAATGAGATGTTGGAGAATTTTTCCCAAATCCTTCAATGATTGCCAACAATAACAGGCGTGTCTTTGTCAAGCAGTCGCTTTGGAGACGCTACCCCATTCAAGGTACAAGTTAATTTTGATATTCTCATATTTGAAGGTCATATCGATGCGAATGCTTTGGAAAAATGGTTAAATCCGCTAGAAGGTTATTTCTTTGTTCACAATTTTTTCGATAGAGAAAAGATCATCTTTTCTCTCCATAAGGCTCTCCCCCATGTTAAACATTGGTGGGAAACTTACTGGGAGAAAAATTACATAGAGGAGTCTATAATATTTGGGGCCAAGCCCACTTGGGATTTTTTTATGGATGCGGTCAAGGAGAAATATTACCTTGTGGGAAACTATGATGACTGGTACATGAGATGTACCACACTGCATCGAAAGTGGGACCAAATAATGTCGGAGTTCACAAATACCTTCCATACCTTGCGCACCAAGCTGGGTATCAAAGACTCTAAGTGACATCTGGTTCTGAAATAATATGGGGATCTACATAGGTACATCCAAACCAAAATGAAGTTTCTGGACATCTCATCAATGGGAGCCGCTTATAGATATGTTGTCAAAATCGAGCATAATTTTCAGCAGCAAAACAAGAGGGAATTTGGGTCTTCTAATCCGCAACAACCAAAGCATGGTAAAGGCATCCCTAACTCACATAATAGCCAACCTCAAGACAACTAGTCCAAGCCGCAGGAAAAGAAGAGAAACAGGAAGACAAAGAAGGACACTGGGAAGTGGTGCGACTTCCACAAAATCCCTTGGCACAACACCAATGAATGTCGCTTGAAATAGTCATTGGTGGCCGAGCTCAAATAAACAGATCCGATCCCAGACTTGGAATATGATTTAGACAATAATAAAAGGAGACAGATAATTGATGCAAAACCTACTGCTACTGTCGCGACCGCAACAATCCAACTAGAAGAACCAGAGGATCCCGAGGAAGGGGAGCACCTTTTCCATTCACATATGTGGGTGAAGGGGACCCCACTGCATTTTATAGTTGATAGAGAAATCCAGAAGAACCTCATCTCAATAGAGGTCATCAAGCAGTTGGATTTGCCGACAACACCACACCCACAACCATACAACATTGGATGGCTCCACCAGGGACAAGATCTTCGTGTCAACCAATAGTGTCACATGTCATACAGCATCAAGCCCTTCAAGGATGAGGTATTATGTGATGTTTCCCCACTGGAAGTTTGTGATGTTCTATTAAGACAACCATATATGTGGAGGCGTCATGTTGTGAAAGAGTCTCGACCTAGTAGCATCATTGTTACTCTAGGGGGTCATCCCTATAGGATACCAGAGGTAGTTCCAACTATTGTACCGACAAAACAATGTATCAAAGTAATCTCTCATATCGCAAAATTTAGCCTCTTCACAACTTGGTCAGAATAAAAGGACACTGCAACCACTTCAGCCTCATCCCAAGACCCTTCTATCCAGTAGAAGCAGATCAACAAGATTGTAGAAGAGCACCAAGATATTCCTACTACACCTACAGGGGTGCCTCCACACTACCCAGTCAAACCAAGTTATGATAAATCCCTTTATGTTCTTCATGTTGCATCTTCATCGACAGAGTCCTCCCACACTTAGGAAAATCATGCAGCCATATTGGTTCATAACAACCTTCAACAAGCTAAGCAGGGAAACTACTTCAACAAGGTAAACAACTCACCAAGGTTCATATTCAAAAAAATCTTCCCAGGGGACCCGACACAATGGAGACCAATGCTTCCTAAGGGGAGAGGATTGATCCAGATGGAAATCGGTGGCCACCTGTAACGTCACCAACCATCAACCTCTGTCGAGTAATGCTACCTAATAAATTGTATCATTTCTTTTCTACTCTGATACCAATTTGTAACGTCCCCGGATCTACCAATAGGTCAGGGAACATCACTCCGTAAAACATATCTTTCTATGATATGTATATCTATCTATCTATCTATATATATATAATACATTTTAAATAGACATAAACACTCTTCTCATACACTTATTCATGCGGAAGCAACATTAAAACATACACGCAATATAAACAGGCAATACTGATAAAATTACAACTTAGATAATAGATACACAGCATACAATGAACAGAGAATGAGTACTTATCTTTTAATTGAAGTACATTGATTGCGTGCATACCTTACACGAACCTCCCATCCTTAGACCATGTTGTTCATCACTCTCAGCAGTGGGTCACCCCCGAGCTGGGACTAAAATCCATCGAGCAAGGGATTCCTAGGCTAGGCAGAGACAACAGGAAGTTGCATAATACAATAGGAAGGATTTCCTCCAAGGATCCACTTACGCCCACCGCTCACAAACTCTCATTCCCCACATGCCTATCCCACCCCAGGAGTGTACACCTTAACTGTCAACCAGTCCATCGGCTGCTCCACCTCCCTTCTAGGGCTTCAACAACAAGCTGGATAGAATTCTCAGAGATTTGTAGCTTCTATTGGACTCCCTCGAGGAGAAATCTCTTCTTCAGCACACTCCCTCACCTAGAGAGAGTTTCTCACAGGCCTGACAACCTACTTCTTCTATCCACACTCTCTCACCTGGGAGAGTTACCCACAGGCCTGAAAACCTGCCTCTTCAAACTAGCTCTTAAGTCAACCAGGTAACTACAGTAGCACACTTGAGTAAGGCAAGGGACGACTCAATAATTTACACAGGTTCACGATGGTAAAGGGTTCAACAATGGCGGAAATGGACGACTGCGTGCCTACTTAGTGCGTGAGTGAATCCGGAAAATAGATGGCTCTCCTTGTCCCAATGCTGAGAGTGAAATCCTCAGGAAATATGGATAGAATGGTTCTTGAACCCCCAACAATGGTGGAAATTCCCACATAAATCTACATGTGTCCTGGGTGACACTTGGCTGTCCAGGAGCACATTCCTTTCCACTTGGAACCCGTTCCTCTCCCCAAAGGAACTTAGGATAACTGGGTTTATTTTCCCAAACTTTAGTAATATAAGAAAATACATTATAATATTCCCTTGGGTTAAGCCCTCAAGCTTAGCCCCTTTTCCTAGTCTCTCAGACCCCCTCCCTTACCCATCCTAGTGGAGCTTAGTCCCCCATACTCTTTCTTCATGGTCGGTCTACACATAGCGATGTTGTTTATATTAATAATATGAATATTTACATGTACAAAACAAGCCCCCGGACTTTAACATCTAGGCTCTCCAGCCTAATAAACACATAAGCCTTCCATCTTATAAATACTTGGCTCACCAGCCTACAAAACATGTTACATTCATAATTACAATTGGGGGCTCGGCCTTGGGATATTACAATCCCCTCCCCTTATTTTTGCACTGTCCTCAGTGCAACTCATTTACATAACATCAACATGATTTTCAAAATCTTCAAAAAGATGTGGGTATTATGCCCACATAGCATCTTCATTCTCCCATGTTGCATCCTCAGGACCGTACCAGATCCACTGGGCCTTTACAAGCCTTATGGCTCAATTCCGGAGTTGTTTGCTCTTCCAGTCTAGTATGCACACCGGATGCACTTGCAAAGCGCCTTCTTGCTCCACCTGAATCACATTCCAATCAATCACATGATTAGCATCAGGTATATATTTGTTGAGCAATGAGACATGAAATACGTTATGAATAGTCATGCATGCAGGCAATGCAAGCATATAAGCTACTGGTCCAATCCTTTCTAAATTTTCAAACGGTCCACAATATTTGGCTGCCAACTTGGAACAATTTCCCAGCTTCATGGAACTTTTGTTAGCTTTCACCTTCAAGAAAACATGATCACCCACTTTAAACTCCCTGTGGGTTCTGCCTTTGTCAGAATAACTTTTATGCCTGTCTTGGGCATCCTTCAAATTTTGTTTTATCTTTAACAATTGTTTTTCCATTTCCATGAGAAACTCTGGCCCAACTATTTCTCTATTAGCTGGGTTGTCCCACCTGATTGGTGTGTTTCACTTTCTTCCATAAAGTGCCTCAAATGGGATCATCTTAAATGATGGTTGGTACCCATTGTTGTAAGCAAACTCTACCAAGTGTAGGTAGTCTTCCCATCTGGATGGTTTGTCCATCACATACATTCTTAACATATCTTCTATCACTTGATTTACTCTTTTTGTTTGTCCATCAGACTCAGGATGATAGGTTGTGCTGAAGTTCAGGTTCGTTCTGAACCCCTTGAATAATTTTCTCCAAAACTTTGAGGTTAATTTTGGGTCTCTGTCAAACACAATTGTCTTGGGAATACCATGAAATCATGATAATTCCCTCATATAAATATCAAAAACATTAGTTGTCATGTGAGTAGTCTTCAATGTAATAAAATGGGCGGCCTTCATAAGTGTATCCACCACCACCATGATGGAATCATGTTGCTTGTTTGTTCTGGGTAATCCTATGATGAAATCCATTGTCACCACTTCCCACTTCCACTCAGGAATGGGTAATGGTTGTAGCAACCCAGCTGGGTGTCCATGCTCAACTTTGACCCTTTGACACTCCATACATCTAGCGATGTACTCTGCAATTTCTTTCTTCATGCCTGGCCAATAGTAATGCCTCTTGACTGCTACCACTGTTTTCTGATATCCAGGGTGCCCATCATAAGGAACATTATGCATCTCTTTCAATATAATACTCCTCAATTCGTGGGAACTGGGTACATAAATTTTGTTCATGTACAGGAGTATTCCATCCACTTCCAATCTATAATCTTATGTTTTATGTAGCATCTTACTTTGTTGTAACCTTGTTACCATTTCCATGTACTTTGTATTAGCTAATGCAACTTTCAAAATTTTGTCTTTATGATTGGTTTGATACATGCTGATGGCTTTAGCATGTAGTTCATGCACTCTCTTGCTAAGTGCATCAGCCACTTTGTTCTCTTTTCCTTTGATGTGCTTGATATCAAAGTCATATTCACAGAGGAATCCCAACCATCTGTTTTTCCTGGAATTTAAATTAGGTTGATCAAATAAATATTTCAGACCATTATAGTATGTCCTCAACTCAAACCTCTTTCCCATGAGGTGGTGTCTCCATTTCTTTAAAGCATGTACTATGGATTCCAACTCCAAATCGTGAGTGGTGTAGAGTCTTTCATGCTCTTTCAATTTCCTGGATTCAAAGCATATCACAAACCCATTCTGACTGAGGACTCCACCCATTCCTTCTTTGCATGCATATGTGAAAACCACAAACTCTTCATTCGGATATGCAATCCTTAGAATTGGAGCACTGGTTAACAACTGCTTCAATTGTTGGAAGATTCTTTCACATTCTTCTGTCCATTGAAATTTTACCCCTTTTCTTTTCAAGGAAATGATTGGGTGGGAAATCCTTGAGAATCCTACAATGAATATCCTGTAGTAGCCAGCTAGACCCATGAAGGATCTGAATTTTGTCACATTCTTAGGTGATATCCACCCTTTAATGGCCTCAATATTTTTAGGGTCCACTGTTATCCCTTCTTTAGATATGATATTCCCCAAATAGTGAATTTTGTTTTGATAAAATGACCACTTGGTCAATTTGGCATACAACTAATGCTCTCTTAGCACTTGCAATACCATCCTCAAATGATGCTCATGTTCTTCTTTCAACTTGGAATATACAAGGTTTTCATCCAAAAATACAATGACAAACTTGTCTAAATATTCTCGAAAAACACCATTCATTAGGCACATGAAAACAACTGGCACATTTGATAATCTAAATGGAACCACTCTGAACTCATAATGACCATACCTTGTCCTGAAGGTGGTCTTGATGATATCTTCATATTTAATTCTCACCTGATGGTATCCTGACCTGAGATATATCTTTGAAAATATCCTTGCATCCTTCAATTGATCGAAGAGATCATCAATCCTTGGTAGAGGGTACTTGTTCTTTATAGTTACTTTTATTTAACTACCTGAAATCGATGCACAATCTCAACGTCCCATCTTTCTTCTTCATGAACAAGACTGAGGCACCCCAAGGTGACACACTTGGGTGTATATACCCCTTCTTCAGAAGCTCTTCAAGTTGCATTTGCAACTCCTTCAGCTCTGGTGTACTCATTCTGTAAGGAGTCTTTGATACTGGAGATTCTTCAGGCACTAAATTTATAGAGAAATCAATATCTCTCTTTGGGGGTAGTCCTGGTACCTCCTTGAACACATCTTCAAAATCTTCCAGGACTGCATGATCCTCCAGATTTGGCACCTTATCCTTATATGCTTCCTCCATATGGGATGCAAATATTTGATATCCCTTCCTGTAACACTTCTTTAGTTGCATTGTTGAGATTTCTCAGATAGTAACTTCCCTGGGAATTCCTTGGACTGCTCTCTAATTTCCTTCCTCATCCAAGCAAGTGAATGTCTTTTTATGATAGTCTAATATGGCATGGTGTTGTTCCAACCAGTCCATACCAATTAGGCAGTCATATGATCCCAAAGGCAAGATGTTCAAATTTGCCTTGGTACTCAGTCCATTCATGCCCATTGAACATGATTCAACCAACTCAACAACCTTTCTCTTGGCTCCTATAGCTATCTTCAACTTCAATCATGTGTGATTGAATCTCAGCTTGCTTGTTTTCCAGGGCTGCATAGATTCTTGGTACTCTTTTTCCCATGTCCTCCATTGTTTCTGCTTGCTGAAAATTATGAACAACTCTCACCTTGTCCTTTCTGTGAGGGAAATCTCTATACTTATTGATCCGAAATCGGATCCAGAAGCCTAATAGGGCTTGAAAAATGCTCAAAAATGAAAGTGCTCAAAATCCAACGAAACTAGTTCCATTGCGTCTGTCTCATCTTCCTGATTCCGACGGTATATTTACTTTGTCAAACGGGCTCCGTATGCGAAAGTTATCGCGTTCTGATTGAAAGCCCAAACAGGTAAAAAGTCAAAGGTCAACTGGTCAAAAAGTCAATGATGACATCAGCATGCTGACTGTGCAGTAGATGATGTGGCACTCTCTGGCTGATGGTGATTGGGCAGGTTTGCTGACAGGGCAAACATGTGGCAGGCAACTGCACCATTCAATAGCTGACAAGTGGCATTAATCCGTCAAATGGGGAGATGCCACGTGGCCCAGTCATGGGCAGCCACGTGGCACCCAGTCATCAGTTGAAGTGGCATGTTTCAAAAAAAAAATGTTTTGGGGTCCATGGGTTTTGAACCCATGACCACCACCAAGCCCAACACCTTAAGAAATGGTCCTTTGCCAATACACCAAATTAATTCTTATGTTGTAAAACCCACATTATAAAATATATTGCAAAGTATTGTAAGGAGCGCCAAAAGGGGGCCAGCGCACAGCCCTTTTGAGCTGGCGCTCGGCCACATGAAGCCATAAGACCATGAAAAGGGGGGACGTGCTCAGGAAAGGAGGCTAGGCCCGATTTATAGTTATAAAGTGGGTTTTCTAACTAATTTTGGGTTTTTAATTAATGCTAAACCTATTTTTAATGGTTTTTATCCATTTTTGGGAGTTATTGGGTAGTTTTGGAGCCTAAATTCTTGGAGGAAGTTGGGGATGAGAAACCAACTTCCCAGCTATATAAACCAGGCCTGTTTGAGGCCATAAGGGGGCATTCAGAGTAGATATATGCTGAAGAGAAGCCAAGACAAAGCCATTTTGAGGCAGAGAAGCTTTTGAGGAGGAGACGTTGTCGGATCATTTCTGGGAGCTCCGAACATCCGTTTTGCGTGCCGTTTTCTTTGCATGGTTCTATAGATCTGGAAGAACATGACCAGATCAGTCTTGTATCCATTTGGCATTGTAGCGATGTACTTTTGAGATTTTGAACAGAAATAAAGAAGTCTCACCCACAGAGAACAAGGCCCGGAGACGTAGGCAAAGTTGTGCTGAACTCCGTTATCAATCTGCGTGTTATGGTTTGCTGTTTATTATTTTATTTCTTTTCAGATCTGCAAATGTATATATGGTTGTCATAATTCCTCTTCTTTCCTCATTCTTCACTAAGTTTTCTCAAATGGTTAATTAACGCATGCAAAATTAAAACTCAACCATAAGT
>JZKD02S1679579.1:175524-185670 GCA_000966675.3 Picea glauca | reverse complement strand
TATAAAATCCTTAGAAATTTGAATATTTTTACAAAAATATCGCCAAACATTTACAGTTGGCATATGAAGGATTAGTAAGATTCGCCAAGGTTTATACATTTTAAAATAACTTTCCATCCTTAAAATCATCCTTGACTGGATGGAAGCACCAACTTCCAGTTACACAGGTTCCAACCTGCATAACAGAGAACACTTGTTCTCCCTAGCACCACCTTACCACCCTGGTTTCTCTGGCTGCAACCAGATGGAAGCTACAACTCCCTGTGTTCAAGCACCCACTTGAACCTCTGAGGATAGTAGTCCTCTTGAGCACCTCCCAACCTCCCTATTTTATAAAAATAATGAATACACAGACAATTTCTCAGATAAATCAATTCTTACCTTCCTTTCTATGTTCTGTAAGTCTGATCTGTTCTTCTATTCTACTCTTCGTTTTCTCTTCCTCTGCTATTCTGCTCTGCGTTTCATTTTACTCTGCACATCTGCATCCTTTTCTATCACGCAGCCTCTTCTATATTCTTCCTTACTGTCTCATTCATTTCCTCCTCAGGACAGCTAACTTGACACAGTCTGTTTCCTCATCTCTTATACACACAGGCACAACGTTTCAACTTCCTAACTCCTTGGGAAAAATGACGACAATTGTCCAGCCACCGAAACGCCAACTGATCGACAACTAATGTGCGATGATGAGTCCATTTTACTAACGGATTTGTAACTGAAAGTGTTAAGTGTGTGTGGAAGAACAGTAACCATCCGATCACATTCAAACCTTATCCGCACCGTTGGATAATCTTCATTATTCTTGCCTTTTAAATCGGGTTTCGACATTCTTCATTTTTAATATTCTTTTCACTTATAAATCCCGATACACCAAATTCCATAAATCATTCAAATCAACGATCCAGGTGCAATATTGACTCAACGGCTACGATTGTGTCGCGATATCGCATATCGCAATTTCGGTATTTTCTGTTGGTGTTCTTGTCTCCTTGATATCGCGATTCGCGAAACTCCGACGTAGTGTTTGATCAACGGTCCATGTGCGATCTTGTCTCAACGGTCCTGATTGAATCGCAATATCGCGTATCGTGATTTCAGAAGTCTAGTTTCCTTTGTTCACTTGCCACTTCATGTTGCGATCTCCGAAGCTCCGACACGGTCTAGATTCAATGGTCTAGATTATAGCCTGATCTGACGGCTCAGATGGCATCGCAATTTCTCATATCGTGAAATCGACACTCCTGAGGTCAAGTGACTTTGTCACTTCAAAGTTCCGATCCCCGATGCCGATGCTCCCCTTTCCACGCGCTAGCCCTGCTGGCTATAGGCCTTGGCCCATATGACTGTCAACACATGACCTCGTTCAAACCTCTCATCGGGGTTTTGTCATTTTCGATATCACCATGCACATGCCTACGGAATTCCCGATCCTCCGATCCCCGATTCTCCGATGAAGGAAATCAACGGTCCAGATCTCATTCTTGCTTTAATGGCTACGATCAAATCACGAAATCGCATATCGTGATTTCGGGGTTTTCGTTGTCAAGTGTGATGGACAAGTCAAAGTCTCGATCCCCGATTCTCCGATGAAGCCTTCTGTCGAGCTTCTCCCGGTGGCGCCCGATCGCTGCCACGCTTATCTCCCTCGCAGCTTCTGCAGATCTGATGGCTGACAGGTGCCCTGCTTTCGATCTGACGGCTTAGATGCTTTCTCCGACAAGGACTGTAAACTATGGTCCAGATTCATTTTGGATTCAGTGGTTACGATTGAAGCGTGATTTTGTTGCAATCTGTCTTATACTAACCCATCAATGACAACAACCATTCGCTGTCTGCAAACTTGCCATCAATGACAACAACTATCAACACGTATTTGCTGCTTGTTCAATATTTTCCAACACTTCAACCATCCTGGGCTCTCTCAAAACTGGTTATCCTTGAGGACTATTTCTGAAAAATGGTGGTTTGTTCCCCTTCTGCCTCAGCTCCCTCTTAAACTTCCTATTGTATTCCCAAGATCTTTGGAAGGTAGTATTTCCTTTATGTTGATCATATAAACACTTTTCCCTCCTTATGGTTTCTTCCAAAGTTTTAGGATCATCATACTGGATTTTGTCACTGATGAAAGATGGTAGCCCACTCAGATATCTCTGGATCTTAACTCTCTCATGATTAATAAAAGAGACATACTTCAACATCTCTAGAAATATATTTTCATATTCATCTATAGTCATGCTTCCCAATTTAAGTTCAAAGAAATATTTCATCTTTCTATCATAGTATCTCTTGGTTAAGTACTTCTTTTCAAAATGTCTCTTGAATTCCTTCCATGTAACATTCTTCTCTCTGATGTGCTGCACTTGCACAAGTTGATCCCACCACATGGATGTCTTTCCTTTCAGATGATAGATTTCAATTCCTCCTTCTGCATGAGACGAATAATTATGCAATTGGAAATATTTCCTCATTCCAAGTAGACATGTCTCAGCATCTTCATCTTTTGGGTGCCCTCCATCAAAAGTAAGAGGTTTGATCTTATTTATTTCACCCTTCAATTCATCCACTTCAGATATCTTATGCTTTCTGGTAGGATATGGACTTGAAATGTTGTGTGGCCTCCTTTTGGAATGCCTTTTGGGAGTGTTGGTGATGTTTGTTACCACTTCTTCCTCTTCTTTCCTCATCAGGGGACTTGTGGCTCCCTGATTTGTTGGATCCACTTTCCTTATCCAAATTCTTTTCAATTCTTTCTAGGATCCAAATTGACTTCATATTGAAGTCTTTCTATTGCTGCTTGGCTCTCATAAGCCTTTCATTATCTACCTAGTGAATTTTGACATCTTTTTGCAAATTTTTAATGATTTTCATCATGCCCACGTCTTTATCTATTTCTTCTCCATGCCCATTAGTGTTTGTTCCTTCAACTCCCCAATGGACATCCATTCATCTAGCTTCATTCTCTGGACTTTAATCATCCTGTGCCTCCTCCATTTCTCTACACTATGCGACAATTCGGTTCGGTTTTGACAAATTTTAACTCTGCAAAATGTGCAGTCAACTGATTTTTTGTCAGGATATTAGAGTTAATAATTTTCCAGAATAACATAAACCAATCTAGTTCAACAAAATAATATCAGACTCCATTTTTTGTGGGTCTTGGTCGATCAAGAACCCCTCAGGCTTCTATCTCTAAGCCCTGCTCTGTTCTACAACAATTTTTGGGTGCCAACCCCTTTTTATTCAACCCTTAATTTTCATGTGACCACGACCGTGACCAAGTGCTATTAGTTGGGTGCTTATCCAGAGGATTGAAACTTCAGGGCTTCAGGGCTTTGGAGGTTTCCTTTTCCACACATCAAAAACATCACATAACATTGAACTGGCGAGCTCATGAAGGACGGTGGATCCACGGTCCACATTATCTGTTCAGATCTATGGTGGATAGGATCTTCGAGACTCCAGGCTTCGACGGTTTCCAAAGCACAACAGAACAAATCTCCCAGAGTACCGAATTGGTGAACTCGCAAAGTGGGGTGGATCAATGGTCCACGGCTTCCCAGCATCCAACGACTGATATTTACTATGGAACTCTGGGCTTCGGGGCTCCAAGACTTCGGGACTTCGGGGCTCCAGGACTTTGGGACTTCGAAACTTCGGGGCTTCAGAACTTCGGAGCTTTGGGGCTCCATAACTTCAGAGGATTTAACATCTTCACACCTAAAAACTCTCGAACCGCGAATCTCTAAATATTTCCACATCACCCTCGATGAGATCATCACGTCACATCACTTCGGCGCTACGGGACTTCGGTGATTTCTTCCTCCCATCCATCATGAACCATTTATTCTGGAGTGTCAAGTCTCTAGACTACCGCATCAGCTTTCGCATGTCCTCCGTGATCAACGGTCGAGGTAGACTCCAGCCTTCAGTAGTTCACAATGCTAACTGTAACACCTTTTTTCAGGAGTACCAAGTCTCCAGACTTCACTATTTGGCACCACACGTCCACTATGATCATCAGAGGCCGCACCATCCATGTTCGAGAGGAGGCCACATGGTGAAATATTAGAAGCAGACACTTGACCCAATGAGACGGGTGACATGTGTCACGTTGTAACTGGAATTTCAATCTTCCAAAGGTTCTTAATTCACTGACATGTGGCACACATCCCATTTGTCCACGTCACTTTGAGTGACGTTAGCAAGCCACGTCACTTTGGGACTTCGGGACTTCGGACTTCGAAATATTTTACACTAGCACATGCCGAACTCCTGAAAAAACTGATCTTTTGACATGCGTCTCCTTTGATGAATGGTCTGGATTAACTCCGAACTTCGAGACCCTTAGCACCCTTTGTTTCTCCTGAATGATGAATTCCCAAACAAGCCAATATGTCGACACGTGTCCCCTGTAATGAACGATCCGGATCAACTCCAGCAGGACTTCGGGAGTTTTCACTCTAGCACACTCCATTTCTACCGAAGTGTCGAACTGTCGAATACCCTAATCTGTAGACATGTGTCTCTTTTAACGAACGGTCCATATTAACTCTGTACTTCAGGACTTCAAGAGATTTCACTCTAGCACACTCCATTTCTCCCGAAGTGTCGAACTATCAAATACACTGATCTGCGAACACGTGTCTCTTTTAAAGAACGGTCTGGATTAACTCCGGACTTCGGGACTTTGGGATTTTTCACTCTAGAACACTCCATTTCTCTCGAAGTGTCAAACTACCGAATACCCTGATCTGCAGACACATGTCTCTTTAACGAACGATCCAGATTACAGACTTCAGGACTTCAGGAGTTTTCACTCTAGAACACTCCATTCTCCTGAAGTGCTGAACTACTGAATACCTTGATCTGTGGACACATGTCTCTTTTAATGAATGGTCTGGATTAACTCTAGACTTTGGGACTTCGGGAGTTTTCAATCTAGCACACTCCATTTCTCCCGAAGTGTCGAAGTGTCGAATACCCTAATCTGCGGACACATATCTCTTTTAACGAACGATCTAGATTAACTTCGGACTTTGGGAGTTTTCACTCTAGCACACTCCATTTCTCCCAAAGTGTCGAAACACTAAATACCTTGATCTATAGACACGTGTCTCTTTTAACGAATGGTCTGTATTAACTTCAGACTTCGGGACTTCAAGAGTTTTCACTCTAGCACACTCCATTCCTCCCGAAGTGTCGAACTTCTGAATACCTTGATCTACGGTGTAGATTCTCTTCGCGACTTCGGAGCTTCGAATCTTTGGCCCCTTTGGCTCTATAACTCATAAATTTCTCCAAAGTTATGAAGTCCTAAGGACTTGGAAGTTAACTCTCGTGCATTTTTTTCCAGATCTGATGGCTGTGAAGGGTGTGCCTTCTCCCGAAAAGATCCCACAAACCAATCTTAAACTTTGTGGCCCAACACAACCATTTTTGTAGCTTCTTTACATGTTTCCATTCCATAAACCGTTATACCTCCTGAGATTCATAACACAACCAAGGTATTCTCTTGGCACCTAGGGACACTCTGGGGTTCAAATTTTGTCCTTCTCGACAACAATTCCTCTAAAACCTTTTCTTCGTTTACCACTTACACGGCTCATCCAGGCTTAGTGTTGAAACCTGTCTATGATACCAATTTGTAACATCCCCGACCATCAACCTTTGTCAGGTAACGTTACCTAATCAACTTTATCTTTTCTTTTCTGCTCTGATACCAATTTGTAACGTCCCTGAATCTACCAATAGGCCAGGGAACATCACTCCATAAAAAATCTCTTCCTTTGATATATATATATATATATATATATAATAAAATTTAAACAAACATAAACACTCTGCTCACACACTTATTCGTGCGGAAGAAACATTAACACATACATGCAATATAAATAGGCAATACTGATAACATTATAACTTAGATACTAGATACAGAACATATAATGAACAGAGAATGAGTACTTATATTTTAATTGAAGTACACCAACTGCGTGCAGACCTTCGATGAACCTCCCAGCCTTAGAGCATGCTGCTCATCACTCTTAGCAGTGGGTCACCCTCTGGCTGGGACTAAACTCCACCAGGAAAAGGATTCCTTGGATGAGCTAGGACCAAACGTCCACCACTCACAGACTCTCATTCCCCACATGCCTTTTCCACCCCAGGAGTGTACACCTTCACTGTCACCCATTCCATCGGCTTCTCCACCTCCCTTCTAGAGATTCAACAACAGGTTGGACAAAATTCTCAGAGCTTTGTAGCTACTACTGGACTCCCTCCAGAAGAAATCTCTTCCTCAACACACTCCCTCACCTAGAGAGAGTTGCTCATAGGCCTGGAAGCCTGCTTCTTCTATCCACACTCTCTCACCTGGGAGAGTTACCCATAGTCCTGACAACCTACCTCTTCAAACCAGCACTTAAGTCAACCAGGTAACCACAGTAGCACACTCGGGTAAGGTAAGGGACGATTCAACAATTTACATAGGTTCATGATGGTAAAGGGTTCAACAATGGTGGAAATGGCTAGCTGTGTGCCTGCTCAGTGCATGAGTGAATCCAGGCAACAGATGGCTCACCTTGTCCCAATGCTGAGAACGAATTCCTCAGGAAAGATGGCCAGAATGGTTCCTGAACCCCCAACAACGGTGAAAATTCCCACATAAATATGCATGCGTCTTGGGTGACACTTGGCTCTCTAGGAGCACGTTCCTCTCCACTTGGAACTCGTTCATCTCCCCAAAGGAACTTAGGATAATTGGTTTTATTTCCCCAAACTTTATTAATCTAAGGAAATACATTATAATATTCTCTTGCATTAAGCCTTCAAGCTTGGCCCCTTTTTCTAGTCTCTCATCCCCCCTCCCTTACCCAACCTAGTGGATCTTAGTCCCCCATACTCTTTCTTCGTGGTCGGTCTACACACAACGATATTGTTTATATTAATAATATGAGTATTTACATGTACAAAACAGGCTCCTAACCTTTAACATCTAGGCTCTCCGGCCTAATAAACACATAATCCTTCCAACTTATAAATACTTGTCTCACCAGCCTACAAAACATGTTACATTCATAATTACAACCGGGGGCTCGACCTTGGGATATTACAACACCCACCTATTCCACTGGCTCAAAATAGGGATTTCCACCTTGGCATATTTTCTACAACTTTTTGAGTCCTAAATTTCTGGGGTCATTTTGAGGCCCTAAACAACACTTTATGGGTCCTCCATAGTCACACTATAGGTTTTAGCCAAAGTGTGACAAAAAAATGTGTAGTCCTCATATAGAACTTTCAAACGATCTATCGTGCACCCCAAACAAAGATCGTATGCAAAAGTTACACCCTTGGGAAGTTGACGTACCAACTACCCCCATCGGGGCCCGCAAAGATTTTGGCATTTCATCTTCTGGGGTTAGGGTTTTGGATTTTCTTTATGTTAAAAAGGTCTCTAGAGCCTCATTTTAAACATCATCATTTTTTTGTGAATGAGCATAGCCATCACATCTCTTCTCAAAGATAAGTTGGCACCATTCTAGCGAGTCATTCAATTTGTAATTTTACAGTTTCTGTGCATTTTCTCATTAATAAAAATTGTGCATTACTGTATCTCTATGTTTATTGCAATATTTTTGTGTATCTCGCAGTATCTCTGTATATTTCATTGTTATATCTCTACCTTCATTTCGTTCTCAAAATAATTCGAATCATGAAAAGAGTTAAGAATTTTTTTTTTCATATATAATATTAATGGACCTTTTGTCACATAAAAGGTTAATTTAAAGTTTAAAAAAACTATAAATATAAGCATTAATTTAGAAGTAAAAATAAATAAATTGAATAATATTTTGTTAGAATTAAACATCTTGAACTTTTAAAAGTTATGTCAAATAGAAATTCTTAAAGAATTTGTGTTCCAAAAAACAAAATCGTCACTAAAATCTATAATAAATGCCCGACCATTGCAATAGAGACATTCAGTATGTCTCCAAAAAGAAAAATATATAAAAATGAACAAATTAGTACAAATAAATAAATTGAATAATATTTTGTTAGAAAATTAACATCTTGAACTTTTTAAAGTTATGTGGCATAGAAATGCTTAAAGAATTTGTGTTCAAATAAAAAAAAATCGTGACTAAAATCTATAATAAATGCCCCACCATTGCAATAGAGCCATTGAGTAGGTCTCCAAACGGAAAAAAATATGAAGATGAACAAATTCAATTAAGTTTAGATGGTGTTGTAGGTCAAATGTACTTTTTAAAGGATAAGTTGTGGACTTGCTGAATTTATGGTAGTAGGGTTGCCATGTAAAAGACGTCATAAGAACCACACAATGAGGTTGTGGGCCCACAAAAGACTTGTAAGGTTATGTTATATGATTATAATTGGCCAAGAAAATAATGTATTACAATGTTGGATTCTAAACTCTTCAAAAGCATTGAAGGTTAGGTTACAGGTTAGTCAAGATGTAAAATATATTAAAGAGTATAACATACAATACAAAAAGTAATGGAAGGTTAAATTAAAGTCACTTCAAAGTTGGGTTGTGGTTTATTGGAAGGATTGTAGTGCATAATTGTTTTTTTATTCCAAGGAAAATCTTGTGGTGAAATTTATTAGTGCTTCTTCACATTTCACAGATGATATCTATTGTAAACCCATTAGTATCTATTAGAGAACTTAATCAAGTAAGGACATAAAATGAGACATGCAACAAAAGCAATGAGCTCAAGAGATTGACCTTGAAACCTGCATAAAGCTCAAAACATTGAAGCACTTGAGCTATCCCATCCCATTAGACTCATCCCATTAGACTAATTGTAGTGTATAGCTTATGTAACAAGTGAATCATACAATTTGTTTTTATAAGAAACAAACGAGGAAGTAGAAAATATAAACTAGTAAAGGAGAAAAGGAAAGAGTGACAAGTTGCAAAGAGAAAGCAATAAAGTCCCATTAGACTCATCCCATTAGACTAATTGTAGTGTATAGCTTATGTAATAAGTGAATCATACAATTTGTTTTTGTAAGAAACAAAAGAGGAAGTAGAAAATATAAACTAGTAAAGGAGAAAAGGAAAGAGTGACAAGTTGCAAAGAGAAAGCAATAAAGTTTTGCAACGAAAATTGAAAAACTCAAAGGTGGAGGATCTTTGTAAATAATACATTTTATACTTTATATTTATTTACTTTTACTTAAAATACATAAATAAAATTACTCTTACTTAATAAATTGTGAGAATTAAGTGTAATTTATATTCTACTAATATTTATAGTCAATGAAGTATTAAAATATGTATTACCATGTGAATTTGAGTGTTTTTATGTATATTTTATTGATTCTTTTGGCACATTATTTCCAATGATCCCTCTTCATTTAATATTGGGAATGAATTATATATGTAAATAATATTAGGAATGAACTCTATATGTAAATGGATTGTTGGATTACTGAGAGGGGAGGTGAATCAGTAATAGAGCAATTTAATCTTTTTTAACCAAATAATCCAAGTGTTATGTCAATGTAGAATTATCATCCAATAATGAGCAATGAACAAATGAACAATCATACACATACACAGTACACCAGTGTTTTACGTGGAAACCCAACGCAGGGGAAAACCATAGAATGCTTTTTCTTATATGTATTGAAGAATTACATTCATTGGAAGCACCAACTTCCTTTGTTTTCTAGCTACAACTAGAAGGAGGCTCCAACCCCCTAGTTTCTCGGGATACAACCTGAGGGAAGCTCCAACTCCCCAATTATCTAGCTACAACTAGAGGGAGGCTACAACCTTCTATGTTCTCCGACTACAACCAGAAGGTGGCTACAACCACTTGTCCTTTCCCCGTCCAACCGCCCTGAAGTAGAAGTAGAATGATGGAATCACTGTCACACTATCACTGTGAGATATACCCCTATAAACCTATACCAATAAATCTGAACCATGCATCAACCATGCATCAACCTATACCTCAACCTGTAATCAACTTGTACCATAAACAAGTGCATCGACCATGCACCAACATGTACCAAACAACCTGTAATCAACCTGTACCATAAAAAAGTGCATCCAACCATGTACCAAGTATGTACCAATCATGTGTCAACTACTCATCAACTATGACT
>JZKD02S1679579.1:124275-156510 GCA_000966675.3 Picea glauca | reverse complement strand
AGGACATTCCTCACTCATGCACTATGACAAGAAGAACCAAGAACTAAACACATAAACCCTTTTTGCACATTTTAACACATGAAGCAAGGTCCTGTTAAGGTTTAATTTAATGAGGTAGAGGGTGCTTGCATAGCATAACAAGTCAGCCTTCTATTTTCAGATCATATAGGCATCAACAGTGGCTAACCATGGTGTGCCTAAGATCAAGGGGTAACCCCCAAGGTTGGATTTTGGTTTTATAACCATAAAGTTTGATGGATACTTCAAGGAATATAAAAAAATTACCACATCCTCTAGAATACCTTTAGGCTTTATAGTGGATCGGTCAACGATTTGGAGAACTGTATGCATTTTTAGTAAGTTAGTCCATTTGAGATTCTCCATAGTCTCCCTAGTCATGAAATTTATGGAATCCCCTAAGTCAATTAAATTATTTGAAATACATATATTGTTAATGAAAACATCAACAACAGGGTTCCCAATATTTGTATACTTGGTAGTAAAAATCTTCCCAAGCATTAGATCTTCTAGTTGATCAATCACTTGGACAGTTGGAGGATCCTTCTTCTTCCTACCAAGCTTCTTTACACATAACTCTTGGAAAAGTTTGGCATATATGGGGACATATTTGATTTCTTGAAATAGTTTATTATTGACACATACATTCTTTAATTCCCCAAGGAAGTAAAACTTAGGTTGGGCAAGGGGTTTTTCTATAATTAAACTTTTCAGATAGGGAGGAATTTGTGAAGCCCCTGGTTGTGGTTGTTCTAAAATTTTTGGGGAAGTAATCTATTGTGTATTTGGAGGATGGTTGGTAGATTGATTTTCTGTTGGATCTTTTCTATTTGGTCTTGAACTTCATCCTCACCATCTTTAGAGATAATCAGAGAAGTTTGATTATTGAGAATTATATTTGATCTTAAGTGAATATCCTAAAAATCAATAGGGTAAATAGAATAAGTAGGAAAACCAAACAAATCAATGGTGTAAGTGGATTGAGTTGTTTAATTATTTGGGTTAGTTGCTGGTTTTGCAGGTACTTGTGGTTTCTGTGGAGGATTGCTATTAGGCAACTATAATTTCTACTACTAATTAATTGTAACTATTATTGGGGAAAAGATGGAGATATTTTTTGTTGTTGGGTTCCAAAGGGAGAGCCTCACCAGCCTTGTGGCCATTAATAGATTTGGGTTGGATGAGATGGGTATTATGGCGAGGGCATGCGAGGATACCAAGGTTAAGAAGGATATTGCATTTTTTAGTTAGTCCAAAAAGTATTGTGAGACTGAGAAGGATATTAAACCATACCTAGTGGCCGAGGTTTCCAAGGTCACTTTTGGGCATTGAAACAAATCTTCTCAGTCTCTTCATTAGTTCCTTGACACACAACTTTCAGTCTAGGAAAAGAAAGGTAGTTGTTGGTGGCATTATTCTACTAACAAATGTTATAGACTTCAACATTATTCAATGGGAACTCCCTCAAGGGGTTATTTTCCCTACATTTGGAGAAAAATATGGACAATGCTCTCTCTTCTTCTTCCTAATTCAGTTTAACCTATATTGTGTCAAACATTGAGATAAAATAACTAATAATGTCAATTTTAAAATTTTCCAACAAATTACCAATGTCAGTGTGAGTAACTCCTCCTCCATATGACTTAATCATTCTTGCATCAACATCTCTAATACCTTTCCCATGCTTCAAATTTCCTTGTCAATATCTTTTTCATAACTCATATATGTCATCATATCCCACCTGGGAAATGTCTCCTCATCCCATTAGATTCAAGAGGTCAAGACATTCATCTAGTATACCTATGATCCAAATAGTCCGCAAAGTGTCCTTATCTAATTTTCTTTATTTTGACCTTTGCAAATTATACTAGAACCTTTCCACATAGTATTCCAAAATCTCATCCTCTTTGTGAATCAATTTAAAGTTTTCTTGTTGAAGGTCTCTTTCCTTGTAGTAGTCTTGATATTTCCTTAGGAATGCTTATTTCATACCCTCCCAGGTGCATATGCCTTGTGTTGGGCGCATGCCTATTTTGAGGAAAGACCTATTTTTGGAAAGGAAGACCTAATTTTGGAGCACACACAACAAGTGGAAAGAAAGAAACATGCAGAAAAAGAAGGAAAAGAAACATGCAAGAGTAAAAGCCATGTGGCAAGAAGGCAAGCAAGCCTAACCATGATAATGTTAGGGTTTTTGTTAAGGTTTGTAATGGCTATAAGCCTGTAAAATAGTATAAATAAAGACCTAGGAGGTCTAGAGTGAGGTTGTTTGTTGATAGTTGTTGATAGTGGTCGATAGTTGTTGCACTTTGCAATACTGTCAATTGTAATAAGGATGTAGAAGAGTCGAATAAGGTAGATTTTGAGGGTTAGATCACAAGCTGAGAATCCTGGTGTGATCTAGTCCACATCATAAATGATTTTTTCCCTGATCTTGATTGTATTACGTAGATATAATGTGTGCAATGCTAGATTTTGCAGCAGATTAAATAAAAGAGTAGAGAAGCCAGATCTTTGTGGACGTAGCCCCAGGAGGGGGTGAACCATGGTAAATATTGTGTTTATGTGTGATTTTTATTGAGTATTCACCTTATGTTAATGATTAACTTATGAATGGATGATTAACTAGTTGTATTAGCATGCATGCATAAGGTTAAAGATGAATAAATCATAGAAATACTTAAACATTTAACAAGGTTAATGCACAAAGAAGAAAGAACATAACCCCAAATCCCCACTCATTCCTAGACTGCAAACACCTGGGTATTGAAGTCACCCATAAAGCTATCTTGGGTGAGACTGCATTGTGCACCCTGTGTGCAGTGTTGCCTTCTGGTTTACCAGGAGGGCCAATAGTTTTAGAGGGTTTTGTTGGAAACCTGTTGAGATCCAAACCTAGGTCAACCCAAGAAGAAGTAAGAATTTAGAGATCTAACCAACAAATGGTTCCATTGCCGGAAGTAACTGCAGGCGATTGAGTGGACAAGATTTGTGGAAGAAATGCATGGAGGATGAAAGTATAGAAGGGAATGTTCAGGCCATGGAATCCAACAAAGGCAGAGATCGAAACATGGTTAAAAAGGAAGGAACTTGAGTTTGCATAGAAGGACAACTGAAACCCTAAGCTAACACCGTGCAAATATCTCGACAAATATGTGTTTAGTGATTTGAATGAGTTATTTTTCTATGATTTCCCGAATTTGTTGCAGGAGTGGCTATTGGCGCTAAAAGACAACCACCCTACAAATTGAATTAGACAGCTAGAGTGGAATTATGTGGAGATCATGCAGTTGTAGCAAGTTAATAATAAATTTATGCATGCAATAGATTTCTGGTTAGACAGTATTGTTGCAGGGTTTATCACCAAATTTTCAGTAGATACCGTGAAGTATTACACCGCAGCAAAGAAGGATTTTATAAAGGACCCAGAGGTAGGTACATCAGATCATTTTATACTTCAATCAATATTTTATTGTATGACAATGGTGTGATTACTATGCAATTAGACAATTAAATGTCCTTGCATGAATGGGGGAAGGGGGGAAGCACTGACATGAAGTTGATAAATGGAGGAACAGATGGATAAGGGAAAGAAGAAGGATGCCATGGACCCAATCATGATGGAGGAAGACCAGATAAAGAAGATAATGGAAAAAGTTGGAAAGACACGTAGTGGAGTACCCTACTAATATAAGATGAATAACAAGTAGAGAGCCATAGTTGATAGAGAGGGCTTGGCAAGCGATGAAGAAGAGGTAGGGGATCTTCGAGCTGTGGAGCAGATTGAGGAAATCCTACATATAACTTTTGAAAGGAAAATAGGAGGTGCAAGGGCAGGGACAGAAGGAAGAACTCCAATCCAGATCATCGTCAGTGTGGATCCTACAACCCCATGTGCGACTAACACACCAGAAAGAACACCATCATTTAGACAACCGGGTTTTAGTGGGAGAAAGACAACAGGACATGCATCCAATCAATGAGCATCAATTGGAGGAGACAGTTCAGGAAGTAACAATTAATTATCTACACTGCATGGAGGTAGTAGTTCAACACAATTTAAAATGGCAGGACATGATCCCATGATCAGGTTACCAGAATTTTGGGGAGAGGCACCAGAGGACCATGAAAAGAACTTATTCATTTGTGAAAAGATATGGGAAGAAAATCAGATCACAGAGGAGGATACAAAGCTCACGCAATTAGCAATCACACTGAGAGACTGCGCACTAGACTGGTACATGAGTCTAGATAAAGAGTCCACCAGGAGTAACATAGACTATTACAGATGTGAAAAAACTATTGATAAACGAATTTTAGAATCCCAGCTCAGAAGACCAGTATATGAATGAAATGATTGAAATCAGGTAGAAAACAGGTGAGTCTGTTTGGGATATTGATTAGAGGTTTAAGCATCTAAAAGGTGAGTTGAAATATGCAATGACTTCCATGCAACATAGGAATTTATTTTTGAACTCATTGTTACCACACTTGAAATATCCATTATGACAACAAAAGTTCCAAACTTAGGCAGAGGCTCTGCAGACAGCCTTACAACTGGAAGAGAACCAATATCAGCAGACAGATCCAACAATAGAGGAGATGAAGGAGGATTTGAAGAATCTAACATTTCAACATAACCATAATAAGGGTAAAGAGAAAAGAGAAGTTTTTTGGTGTACCTTATGCACGACAAAAGACACCATAAGAATGAATGTCCAATTTTCGCACAATATATGGAAACAGGGGTGCCAAACCCATTTCCAATAGGAGGACCATGGTGCAAGATTTGCAAGACACATGGGCATGACCCATATCATTTTCCAATGGTGAAGAAATATAAGACAATACCAAAAAGTTCATACTGCAATTTTTTCAATTCGGTGGGTCATGATGATAAGGATTGTAGGATGATGGAGCTTATGAGAGAAAAATCTTCAGATAGTTAAAGGGTGCAAGCCGAAATGATGACATGACAAGTTTCCACCACCATACATTAATCCACAACAACAATACAACAATGCGTAGCCACAGTATAATAATGCACAACCATAGTATAACCCCACACAGTATAACCATGTACCTCAATACAATGCGCCACGAGGAGATAGAGGTGGAAATAGAGGTGGAGGATGAGGCAGAGGAGGATTTGGAAAAGGTAGAGGACCAGTAGTGTGCCAAAACTACCAACAACCAGGAATTTATGCAAGGGATTGTCCACTCCCACCAGCGACATGTATGTACCGTCGCGCAATAGATCATGACACAGAAGACTATCTGACACTCTTGGGGAAGATCCAAGAAAAAAGGAACCAAAGCAACTAGAATGTCCATTGGATCTCTGTAGAAGCCAGGGATGATGGGAGAAACATCAATATAGTCACTCAAGGAGGAACCAAGACAGGAACTGATGCATTATCGTGTAATCCAAATCATCACCAATGGGTTAAGAAGAACATTGAACCACATAACTAGTTTGATGCACGGAAAGAAAAGAAATCATTCAAGGAAGCCAGACAAGGGTGTCTCAAGCATAATGTTGTGTCTACATTAGTTGCACAGCAACTTGAAAATCCACCAATATACGGGATTCCATTTTCAATGGACCATACCAGTGAAGGACAACCTTTAGAGAAAGTAAGTACCATAAAGAATTTTCTGCAATCTTGTGTTAAGTTATTCAATGACTCATCATCTGTTAAGGTTTTAAAATATATGCTAGAAAGATGTAACACCAAGGTGGAAGGAAAGTTATAACATAAAACAATCAATCATCTCCATACAAGAAGAAGGACAAGCAGAGAATTCATACTGAATGCCAACATTGGGGATTTTAATACAGGTGATGTGATATTGGACCTAGGCTTTCAAGTAAATTTATTACCTAATAAGACATGTCAGTGTATGGGGAAACCTACCTTAATATATTCACCTATACAATTGAAATTAGAAAATAAACACAGAGTGCTAACAATTGGAAGGCTTAAAGGTGTGACAGTAGATTTGGATGTAGTGTGCACTATGGCAGATTTTGAAGTAATAGAGATAGTAGACAACATAATACCTTACCCAACATTGCTTGGATTGGATTGGGAATTTGATAACCAAACTATAATCAACCTGAAGACAAGGAAAAATACTTTTGAATCAGGTGAATATAGAGTCATTTCACCACTGGATCCTTCAGAAGGAGAAAGGTTTGTAGAGGCCACTTGTTTGGATCTGGAAGAAATAAACCAGTTGTACAAAACCACCGCACAGGAATAGGATTATGTTAACCCAACTATAGGTGGGGTACTCAGCTAGAGAATAATTACATCATGTGCTTCTGGCTTAGATACACGTTTGGAGAATTGGTAATAGATATTACATGAAGTTTCTACAAGGAGATGTGCAAGAATAGACTGCGCAATAAGATGGGTTGGTACAGAGATAAGAGAACCTCCCAGTTTTCATGGGTTAAATGACTTAGAGGAATTTCCGATAAAATATGAAGAGAAAGTGTTAGAAAATCAGAGTCTCTTAGCCCTAGATATGGAACTCAAGGCAACACCTGCAAGATGGTGGCACAAAGAAACAATTCAGGACTGGTATCAATGTAAACGATTACTGTGCATTATATTTGGCGCAGAACCAGGGAGCAATATAGTTCAGAAGTATGATGGAAAAGGCACAACAATTGAACACTTGGAGAGGTGAAGAACATAGTGGAGGATGACACCACCAGAGGAATGGCCTCATCACTTTATCCATACATTGGAAGGAAACCCAGGGAACTGGTATATAGACTAGGAGATGCACAAAGGCACCACAGAATGGACAGGATTACAACGGAATTTTGTAGTAACCTTATCATTTGAACATGAGAACCACAACATCGATTCAACGCTAAAGATGATACAGGGAACGATATTTATTTATGAACCATAAGTTGAAATCATGACAGAATATCAACAACAAAATAGACAAATAGTCAAAGAGTTACTTTCATGCTATCATGTGGAAGAAGAAGTACCAAATGAAGATGATTTATGCAAAATTCAGAATACAAAAATTGAAGGAGAAAGAGGGGTGGAAGGTCCATCTCTGGAATCAAAATTATTTTCTTCACCAATCAAAGTTAATAAAGTCAACATTGGAACAAATGACAACCCTAAAATGGTGAGTATTGGAGACTATTGGGATGAGAAAATAGTAGAAAGAATAACATAGTTATTGCGCGAATGTAGTGACCTATTTCCAACAACCTTTACAGAGATGAAAGGAATAGCAGGGAAGCTAGGTGAGACGAAGATACCCCTCAAACCTGAGGCTAGACCTATCAGGAAAACACCCTACAAACTGAATCTAGTGTATAAGAAGAAAGTGAAAGCATAAATTGACCGAATGTTTGAAGCTGGTATCATAGAACCAATAGAGGAATCTGAATGGATAAGTCCTATGGTAGTCCAAGAAAAGAAGCAAGGGGGGATAAGGATTTGTGTAGATATGAGGAAACTCAATGATGCATTTTTACATGAGCCTTTCCCTACCCCTTTTACAGATGAAGTCTTAGAGAATGTGGGATGCCAGGAAGCCTATTCATTTACATATGGATTATCGGGTTACCATCAGATCAAAATAGCCCTAGAAGAGCGGTATAAGACTACTTTTGCTACATAATCGGGATTCTACCAATATGCAATCATGCCATTTGGACTGAAGAATTCCCAGCCATATTTTCAAGAGTAGTCATAGCTTCTTTCAAGGAATTCATACATCAGTTTCTAGAAGTATATTTGGATGACTGGAATGTATATAGTCTGTTAAAGGACCATGTAGAAGTGTTGAGACTCATGTTGGAAAGATGCAGGCAATGTCATATATCATTAAATATCAAGAAATGCATTTTTGGTACACATTTTGGAATATTGTTGGGACATATAGTGTGTAAACAAGGTTTACTAGTGGAACCTGGTAAGCTTGCAATCATTGTAAATTTACGACCACCAAAGTCAGTGCGCCAATTAAGATCAACACTAGGACATACAGGCTATTACATGAAATTTATAAAGGGGTATGTGCAGATCACTACACCAATGGAAAAACTATTAACGAAGGACACTAGATTTCAGTAGAATGAAGACTATTAGCAAGGATTGGATACCTTAAAGGAAAATATGGTAGTAGCACCTATATTAGTATTCCCATATTGGGAAAAGACATTTCACGTGCATATAAATGCATCGACCATAACACTTGGAGAAATTCTGGCGTATCCAGGAGCAAGGGACTTAGACCATCCTATAGCCTTTGCAAGTAGAAAACTGTCAGAATCATATCATAATTACAACACTACAGAAACAGAAGGCCTAGCCATGGTATATGCACTTCAGAAATTTAGGCACTATTTACTGGGTAAACACTTTAAAATGTTCAAAGACCATTCTGCCCTCAAATATCTAGTCAACAAGCCAGTGTTGGGTGGAAGGATCTGTAGATGGCTATTATCATTTCAATAATTTGATTTTGAAGTAATAGTCAAACTAGGGAAGCTGAATGCAAGACCTGATCACCTGTCAAGGGTAACTAATGTAGAAGAACCCACTAACTTGGAAGACAACTTCCTTGATGCAAAATTATTTTCAGTACAGGTAGTTGATGAATACTTCATTGATATTATTGAATAATTAAGCATAGGGGTTGTGCCACAAGACTTTAGCACTACGCAGAAGAAAAATTTGGTAGTCAGAGCTGCAGACTACCAACTCATCGCAGGACATTTATATAAGATTGCCACATATATCATTTTGAGAAGATGTGTATTGGAACATGAAAGGCACATAATTTTAGTAGAAGCTCATGAAGGTATAACTGGAGGATACTATGCAGGTAAATCTACCGTACATAAGGTATTGCACGCAGGATTATGGTGGCAAACAATCCATAAAGATGCCAAGGAATATTTCTAGAAATATAATGTCTGTTAGAGGGTTGGCAAACCCAACATAAGGGATGAGATGCCTCTAAGACCACAAGTGACTCTACAAGTATTTGACAAATGGGAAATAGAATTTTTGGGACCGATTAATCCACCAGGAAAAAGGTCAGGAGATAGGTATATCATTACTGCCACTAAATATTTAACAAGATGGGAAGAAGAAACACCAGTCAAGGACTGTAGTGCGGAGACACATCACACTTCCTGTTTGAACAAGTGATCACCGGGTTTGTATGTCCCAGGATTATGATGAGTGACAAAGGCACTCATTTTATTAATAGTAACATCAGGGCTATGACTGAGGAGTTTGAGGTCTATCACAAGAAGAGTACACCATATCATCCTCAGGCAAATGGAATAGTAGAATCCTTCAATAATATTTTGGAAAATGCTTTGATGAAGATCTGTAATGTCAACAAGGGTGATTGGGACTTGAAAATACCAGCAGTATTATGGGAATATAGGACCACATGAAAGAAGTTGATAGGACAAACACCATTTAGATTGGTGTATGGGAAGGAAGCAGTGGTGCCATTAGAATTTCTGGTACCCAGTCTACGCGTAGCAACAATTACCAACATGACAAAAAGAGGTGCAATACATGAAAGGCTAAGTCAACTAATGGAAATGGAAGAGGACAGGATTCTGGAAGGATTTCACCAGGAAGTATAGAAAGAAAGAGAAAAAGCCTGTCTTGAAAGACATATTAAAAAGAAGAGTTTTAAGGAGGGAGACCTAGTTCTACTCTATGACAGTAAATGTTTTCAACACCCCGGTAAGTTTGGAACGCATTGGTTAGGGCCATAAGAAGTAAAGACTGCCACAGATGGGGGATCTGTGAAACTAAAAGACTTGGGAGGAACATAACTCAAAGGCATGATTGATGGTATTCGGCTGAAACTGTATAAGGACAATCGACCTATTAACCCTTAAAAGTTATAGCGCAGTAGGAAAGGCATGCATAGTGTACTATAATAGATTTTAGAAAAGAAAATGGAGAAAAAGGAAGAAAAAAAAAGTAGAAAAGAAAGAAAATACAAAATACTGGGAAATATTGTGCGTTGTATATAGTGGAGTTAGTACGACAAAAAGAAATAGTGACCACATGCAGCATATGGGTGACAAGAAGAAAAACCCACACACTAAGGGAAAATCACAGAAATGTACGACGCACCAAAAAATTGCAACGCACCAGAAAAAGGGCAACGGTCGAAAAAGAAAAAACCGATCGTCGGGGTAAAAATGCATGAATTGGGCATTTATGAAATTGAACGAAGCATACTCGATAATATTTAATGCATTCATAACCATCAAAGAAGCTTCTTCGAGAATATTCTTGGCATTTATGACACCCTCTATATAATGAAAATGTGGGCTAAATGTGACACATTGTACATTTGCAAACCTGCGAAGCTAAGGAGCATGAAGATGAGAGGTGAACAGGAGAGTTCAGAGATCGAAGTAGTTGAAGATCAATTAGGAAAGGAAGAATTACCCAAGATGGCACCTCCAAAGGTCGGCGTACCTATCCAAACAACACAAAAACATGCAGCAGCCATAGGTCACCGCAAGAAACTGCACAGGCCGAACATGAATTTACATAGAGAGAGGGAATCGTCGATGTCGACGCAATTCCCTCACCACAAATAAAACCAGTGAGTGCCACACTGGTAGAGGAAGAAGAGCAGGCCCCGACGACGGACGAGATGGATATTGACTCACATGACAGTACACAGGACAAGGACCCATCAACCACATGCAACCCACAACAACCTGTCAGGTCCAAAGCAGCCCACAAAATCAATGGCGGTGATAGAAAAAGAACAGAGTCTGATGGGCCAAGAACATAACCTATGGTGGGGTCTGCACAGCAGGAGGATATACATCTTGAAGACATCATGGGGAAACCAGAGTCAGGTTGGGAAGCACAACCAGAGGCTAGGACATCTAGCGCACCAGTACAGTGAAAGGGGAAACAACCTATCGTGCAGTCCCCATGCAGGTTGCATGATGCCACAATCATTTTACCACACATACCAGAGGGGGTGCAGGCCACACCAAGTCTACTAGGTTGCATCGAGAGGCTAAGATACATAGACCATGATGTGTTTGACACCATCAAATTACCATAATTTGTGCAACACGTGTATATGGAGAGCCTGGGCACAGGGCCATTAGGAGATCTAATACTGTAGCCAAAGAAATGGGTGACAGGCTTGGCGAACATGGATTCTGAATTTGCTGGAGATCCCTCACTTTGGATGGGGAAAAGATGTGAAAAATTGCGTCAAGAAGTTGCTGGCAGTTCTCCATGGAGGATTTTTATGGTTGGAAGAACCAGTATCAATCGACGTGGAGCTCATTGCATTCATCAGAGGCCTGCCATCAAATGGCGAGAAGCCCTCGCAGTACTTGGACGATAAAACTAAGGAAAAGGAACTCACAGAAGAGATGAAGAAGACATATGGGACGGAAAGAAGCTCACGTGGAATTATTATAAAGAGAATGAACGATGCAACCACCAGGATGGCCACAAAATTAATGGCATGCAAATTTCTTCGCAAATGCCGCAAGGAGGAGGTCCCTGTAGGGGTTGTCATAGCAGTAGCACAATGCGCAAATGGAACCATGCTCAGTTGGGCCCTGTACTTACTGAAATTTTTCCTAGATGACTGTAAGAATTATCAGGACTTGAGAACAGAGTTCCATTACTCTCGTCTAATGATTTTGATAGCATTAATTGGCAGGAAAGAGCCTCCCTACTCATACTTCTACGACAGAGTAGGACGTTGTCACACATCACAATACACGTCAATGGGAATCACTTCAGATTCCAGGCAAAGAAGTGGTAATGCCAACACTTTTTCTTAGTACCTCAGTGACATACAAGACAATGTAGCCAACACATGGAGGATAACTCTGGAAGTCATCATGTAGTACTAGGGAATATCCAATTTTAAGGCTACGAGACACAACATGTGGATCTAAGCATGCAGGGATCTAGAGAAAGAATGTCTACAACTTCGATTCTGCATTAATGCAGAGGAAGTTGAAATGGAAATGAGAAGTTGGCAGGATGACTGGAAGATCCCAATCATTACCAAGGACATGCCAAAAGGAAAATAATTGGAAGAAGGGTCGTCTAATAAATCTGCAGGGGGAAGTGTCGTGACAAAGAAACCAACACAACAGGCGAAACCAGGTCAAAAGACAACGGAACAGAAGGAGGTCAACGCCCCAAAGAAGGATGTGCAGACAGGAAAGAAGGACAATTCCCTAACGTAGGAAGAACAAGGAAGGGGGGACACAACAACATAGGAAACCCTGTCATCAACTACTCCACAAGAGACATGGCCACTCAAATGACCAATAATACATACAAGGGGATGCACAAGAAGTCCAAGGCCAATAAACAAATCCTAGAATACGCAATTACGAAGGATGATGTTGATATTGTAGCAGAGAGGGTACATGATAGCGCAGTGGATGAGTTCGAAGAGGCTAAGAACCAAAGAGGAAGGATAAGAAACGAGTTGGACAATATTAAGAAGGTCTTGGAAAGGATACAAGCAATGCAGGGGAAAGAAAGGGGAACAAAGTCGATCCCCTAAGCAACAGAAGCTGATGATAGGAGCATGAAAAATGAAGAAGACACCATCCAGATCATAGCGCAAGAAAGTCCAAGATTCCAGATAACAATAGATATGATGTAGGTTGACGAGGCCATATCTCAAACGCCACTCAAAGACTTGGTGCAAGTACAGCTGTTACTATCTCAAATACCAACAAAGGCATTGTAAAGACTGCAAGTCAGTGTCACGTAGGAAGTGCAATCGCGAGCTAGAACATACGTGACAGAATTGCAAGTAACCAGAAATGGAAAGGATGCACTAGAACTGGTGGTAGAGCAGGTAAAGCTGGATACATAAGAGGAGAAGCATTGTGTAGATAACTTAGAGCAGAAGCTGAAGGAAGTCTTCACAATAATTCTAGACAACGTGCAGGTAGCCACGAGCAATACTAAAGAAAAAATTCAAATAATTGCGCAAACACTCGAAGATTACAAAAAGGAGATTGAGGATCTCAAATAAAAATTAACACCCACCACCCCTCCTGAAGTCACAGTCGAAATAGAACAACAGATAGCTTCACAAGTGGAAATAATAGAGAAAGAAGCTCAGAAGGTCACACAATGTTTTGACAAGACTGCGCAGCTATGGACGACGTTGGAGGAAGATGATAGGATCCAACAACTAGATCAACAAGAGGAGGATATCAACACTGCAATCTAGGAGCTGAAGCAGCGACAAAAGTCCATGAGCATTACAAAGAGGTTGAAGGGCGCGTAGGAGATGAAGACCCTGTAGACAGAATTGAAGACTATGCAAAATAAAAAATAGGCCAGGTAAGCCGAGTTAGAACCTTTCCAGGAGAAAGCAGCACAAATAATTGCAGAACTATAGGAAGAGGAGACAAAAATGGCTCAGAATCATGCCAAGAGCACAAAATCTCTCAAGGAACATATCACAACGCAGGGGGTAGAAGAGATTATAGGGAAAGTTGTGCAACTTAGAACAAAATGGGAAGAATTAGAAGGAAAATTTCACATCTTGGCAGAGGCTATTCAGGGAGCGAGCACCACCTGAGTGGCTCGGAACGAGCCACATGTCAGTGTTGGGGGCATGTTGGGTGCATGCCTATTTTTAGGAAATACCTATTTTTGGAAAGGAATACCTAATTTTGGAGCACAAGCAACAAGTGGCAAGAAAGAAACATGCAGAAAAAGAAGGAAAAACAACATGAAAGAGGAAAATCCATGTGGCGAGGAGGCAGGCAAGCCTAAACATGATAGGGTTAGTGTTTTTGTTAAGGATTGTAATGGCTATTGTTGAAACAGGTTTTAAAGTTTTTATCTCTAACCTAAAACTTCGTATTTTTCTAATATGGAGCCGCCTTAATTTAAAAAATAAAAATAAAAAATAAATAAATAAAACTTTTCTTTTTTGGGATTCAGCTTTTCATAAGGTATAACCCTCGCTATCAGTTCCAAAAGTCCGGTACCGAAATCCCGATAGGCATTATTTTTTAATAATAAAAGGAAGAAAACTAAAATGTTTTATAGTCCCGACACACATTCTATAAAGTACTTTTAATCATGATAAATTAAACCTTAAAGGAGTTGATTAACAACCTTTTAACCTTTCGGGATTCAGGTTTACTCAGAGCAATGCATTTTCAATGCATATCGATTAGCGAAATCCTGATCCCCGATTTCTCGAAAAAATGGAAGTTAGTTATTAATCTTGATTAATTAAATTACTAATACCAAGGTTAAGGCCTAAACTAATCTCATCGCAATTTTGGGATTCGGGGTTTAGTGATGACATACCTCATGTAAGCAAGATCCCCGAAACCCCGAAACGCAAAATCTCGACTCATAAACAATGTTTAACCTAACTAATCTCATCGCGATTTCAGGATTCGGGGTTTAGTGATGACATACCTCATGTAAGCAAGATCCTCGAAACCCTAAAACGCGAAGTCTCGACTCATAACCAATGTTTAAGCTGAACTAACTTTGTTTTAAAATCACAATTAATGGTAATTAAACTTCTTTAGGTATTTTCATATTTCGGATTCCATTGAACGAGATCTTTCGAATTTTAAATTTAGAATCACCGAAATACGACCATATTAATAATGGATAACTGATGATTTTTGTGACACAAATGCGTATCTCAGAAATGTTCTCTGCATTAAAGGTATTAATTTCTTGTCAGTTGCGTCAGTACTTTCACCATAAAATGAGTTAAAGGAAAATTAAAGGTCTGTGTTTCGAATCTTATTCGTGTTCTTTCTATTAGGAGTAAGTCGCATTCAACCAAGCTTATACACCTCTCTTTTGTGACAGATTTCATTCTAATACGAAAGTTATGGCACCAAAGAAGGCACCTAAGAAGAGTGAAGATACAGCTGAGATTTGCAGCCCAGAGGGAGATGTCATATCCGACACTACGCCACAAGCTATCGACTCGATCAAATCCTGGAGACAAATCTATGAAATTCTGGACTACGAAATCAAAAATCCCCCTAATGATTCCGAGAATCACCTTTGGGACATAACAGAATTAGAGCTTCACAAGATTGCAGCACGCCCATGGCTCATGACTTACAATGACATGGTCAGTTGGGCTTTAGAAAAGATTGATATTTCGACGAGAAGAATTTTAAATGATCAAGTGGTCATTATTGGCTCATTCAGACCGAAACATATCCACGTAATCTACAAACTCTCACCCAATCCTAAATACATTTACAATGTCGAATTTATAGTTGAATTTCAAAGAAAGGAATGTACTGAGGCAGACCAAACTTACCCTGATTTAATCAAAGGCTGGTGGAGATGTCCATCAAACTTTAGGGCCAATACCCATGGAATTCATGCCATAACTTCTTTGAATGAGTACATGGTTTATGTAGCCATGAAGCTGTGCAAACTCTGTTAGCGACAAAAAATGTAATGGTTATTTTGAAAGCCTGTTCGTATCCCTCTCATTTTTACTTGTTATTTTTTTGGCCAATGTCTTATCCATTCTAGTTCTTCATCAAGATCTCGTTGATCATGTTTTCTCTGGAGCCTTGTGACTTTGTCCTTAACCTTCATAGCCAAAATTTAAACCTTTTTATTAGTTTTGTTTTTGGACCATTGTTTTAGGATTTCTCATCAAAATTTAAATAGTCATTTCATTCGTTGGTCTTTTATCAAAAAGTGTTCTTATGTGTGTTTAGTGTCAAACCATCAATACACCTACAAGCCAAACCTTCATGCTAGCCATGGATCATATGCCAAACTATGAGTCACACAAATCAAGTTACAAATCTTAGTGCTGACTGTTGAGCTCCTTACCTCTCACCACATCTTATCGATCATCTTATATATGCATGGGTGCATATGAAGTTGGAAAATTTATAATCTTGATACATATCAGATATTGTTCAAAAGGTAAAAATTAAAGGGAAGAATGCAGAACGATTGCCAAGTGTATTGTGCAGGTGGTCCAAGGAGGAAGGTAGCTCGGGCTTTAACCTGCAAGTGGCGAGGTAATGACAGTTTATGTATGCATTCGAGACACAATGCAAGTGCCAGTTCGCACTCCATATAGGATCTAAACATTTGATGCCTCGGGGATTTGATTTATGAACAAATAAAATATAAATCAAATGTAGAAAATTGATAGATGCCAGAGGTTACAGGTGTCCGAAGTCTTGCACGTCGAACAGATAGATGAAGTATCTGGTTGCTTACAAATATTGGAAGGTAAAAAAAATTTCATAACACCAAGAGCCCGATTCATGAGTTGAAATGTCAAGTGATTACAGGTGTCAATATTGAAGTGTGTTGCACAGGAGCAACGTCGAATGCATTTATTTAATATTGTAGGGTATCTAGATATCGTGTCAATTGCATGTCCACGAGGTATTATTTGTTGGCTCTATAAACATGGAAGTTCATCCATGCTTATGTTTCTGAAGCCACGAACCAACAGTTTATTGCAAGATCTCTTTGGATGATGACTGGTTGTTCTTGACTTTGAATATCGCATAGGATTCCTCATCATCGATGGAAGGAGAGACCCCAAGCTTTGTAGAGAATATGGATTCGGATGTGAATCTCTTCAGAAATCCAGCCAAAAAAATTGATTGCAATCAGTTGTCAAATGTTTTGATTTGCAAAGATGTGCTTTTACTTCCTATAAGGGTGTTCAGCGCTAGATATTTCACATTTCTGATAGTCATCTCCATTGCTTAGGACACTATTAGAACATTGGTAATTATCACCTTATCATTATTTGAAAGCAGGGAAATCCTTCAGCTTGTCCTTGTGGGTCTGCTTGTAAATGATAGTATGGTAAAAAGGCTTGAAGAAATCAATTCTAGGCTGCATGGGCTCTTTTTATGGAAGAAGAGACAGTGTAAAGGCATCATTTCTAGAATAAAGGCAGTGTTGGGAATTTATTCCACATACTGGGATGACATGGAGAAGATTTGGCATCACACATTCTATAACGAGCTTCGAGTGGATTTAAAAGAACATCCTGTACTTCTTACTGAAGCTCCCATGAATCCCAAGGCAAACAGAGAGAAGTTGCCTCAGATCAGGTTTGAAACTTTTAATGTGCCTGTTATGTATGTTGCCATTCAAATAGTTCTGTATTTGTATGAAAGTGGTCGTACAACTAGTATTGTGCTAGATTCTCGGGATGGTGTTAGTCACACAGTGCCAATTTATGAATAATATGCCCTGCCTCATGCTATACTTAGATTAAATCTTGTAGAGAAAAATTTGACAGATGCATTAATGAAGGTCTTGACAGAGAGAGGGTGTTCATTCACCAACACTGCAAAGCGTGAAATTGTCTGTGATGTGAAGGAGAATCTTGCATATGTGGAATTTGAATATGAACAAGATCTTGAGACAGCTATAAGCAATTTTGTGCTTTTGATGGCTTATGTAGTCTTTCACAACTGTCTTTAGCCACCGAAAGAAGAGCTTTCGGTGGCTTACAGGTTAATATTTTTGGCTCTTTAGCCACCAAAAGCACAAGGAAGGGAAGGGTGCTATTTTTTTGTACAGATCTAAGTTCTGTGATCCCAGGTTGCGTGGAGATGGTTTATTAGAAAAGATAATAATATCAAGATTTCAAATCATTATCCTTTCTCAGTATTAGAGGCAGAATACAAAGTGAGAAGATTAAAATCCCTTTGCTAGTTTTGGTCAAAGATCTCCTAAGCTATCAAATGAAGATTTTCAGTGCTTTGTCATCACCTTTAAGGTTGTTGAAGATATCAGATATTGTTGTAGATGTACAAGACTGTTGAAGACTTCAGATTTAGTTAATGATTTGATTCCTTTTATATAGGATCTATTCCTATTATTTTGTAACTAGTTTGATATTACTATTTTTAGTATAATTATATCCTCTTCTATAGGATCTAAGTTTTTGATGTAAAGACTATAAAGTCCATTGTTTCTAAGAACTATATGGGGGAGTCCTTGAGGACGAGGTGGTTCGACTTTGAGTTCAGCTACACTGCTACTATAATGGAGACCCTTTCTAATATAGCCAGTCTTACAAGCTTCTTTCATTGGTGTTATCAGACCTTCTCTTTCTTCTCTGTTTTCATGCTTATGAGTGAATGCAATTCTCTGTCTATGCTTATATAATCCATAGGTGACTGTCATCTCACCATCTGATTGTTAGGCAAAGGATCATAGGTGATTATACTAGTTTCTTAGACCCATCATACTTATTGTTTTATATAATGTGTGATCTGGTTTAGTGATTAGTTATGTTCTACTTGATATATTATTCTGTCTGATTTCATCTCTTGAAGGCCTTGTGTTGTTTGATATCCCTAGATAGTCTTGAACACACAGTCACATTAGTTAGATATTCATCTTGATCTGACCCCTTACCCATCATTGAGTTAATCATTGAGATATTAGTTACCAGGCTTCTTCGAGCTACAACCTAGAAGGACTCTTGGAGTGATAACAAATTGGAGTCATTTTCGGGGAGAGGAGATTGAAGCTCAGCTTCCCTTGGAGACGACATAGATCCATCTTTGATGATAGACAAAGCCTGGACATCATTTGGTTGCAATCATCTATCTGGCGACTCCATGAAGGACGGATTCAGTGGCGACTCCATTGTTCTGAAATTTGTTGGCGACCCCACTGGTAAGAAATGAGCAAGATATTATATAAGAGGTATGCATTCTGTGATTTTTCAAAGATTGTTGGTTTCCCTAATCCAGTGCCTAGTAGAGATGAATGGGAACATAGTATTCCCAGATTTCGAGAAGAAGAATGGGAAGTGCCAGCTGAACATTTGTTGGATTTTCATGATTTCATTCATCGATTCCAAATTGTGCATGAGGATGCTCAGATCAAGCTCTTCGGGTTTTCATTAGAGGGGATTGCTCTTGACTGGTGCTAGTCTCTTCCAATTTCCAGTATCAACTCTTTGGTAGATTTTCATGCTTCTTTTCATGTGTTTTGTAAAGAAAATTTTCCAGCTGATCTTCTATATCCCGAATGCTATCATGAATTCAATTTATTGAATGAAGAACAAAACATTCATGAAGATTTTACTGTAGTAGAATATATCTCTCATTATGATCGAGATATTGATAATCTTCAGGATGTTAACCATTATATAGATGCTTTTGACATTATACCAAATGCATTCACTGTCTTGGGTTGTCATGAAGATCAAATCTTTCCATTCAAAAATCCAAAGCATGATCAACAAATTGATATATCAGTAGATGATAGTTTCAAATCTCTTGCAAATACTAATGACAGTCCTCAACTTTCAGATTTGCAGACAAAGGGAAATTGTAGGAGATATGAAGAGGAAGATGATGAGCATAAAAGTTTAGATCAACAGTTGACGATGCATCTTTCTCCAGCAGAGTTCCAACAGTCTACATTCAACATTGAGATCAGTGAAGGGAACCGACAACATCACTTCAATCTGCAGTTGGATCCGCAACTCAAAGAGGTATTCTTTTATGGTTTTTATGACCCTATTACTAACTATTTAGAATATATGTGTAGTATGAATGTCAAAACATTTTTGTCAGATGAATATTGTTTCTTTCATCAACTATATTTCTACATGTTATACTCTCTATTATTTTTGGGGTCAAAATCTAGAACAATTTTAGTAAATTAGTTTCTGACATGGCTTCATTGGAAGCATGCATTCACTTGATAAGAGGCAGTATTGTTGGTTAGAGTAGGATTAGGTAGGAGAATAACTCTTCCTATGAACAAGTAGATTCTTCAGTTGTTTTCAGTTGTTGAATAAGCAGAGCAGGCTACAGGCATGCTACAGGTTTGCAGGGAATCAATTGTCAAGGCTAGATTACTCCATGCCCAATGATAAAGGCCAGATGACTCCATGCCCAATGGTAAAAGCGACTGGAACTACTAGGTTCTTGGAAACCTTGCAGGGAGGTCTCCATCCCATTTGGAGCCAAATGTTAGCGACAAAAAATGTAATGGTTTTTTTGAAATCCTCTTCATATCCCTCTCATTTTTACTTGTTATTTTTGTGGCCAATGTCTTATCCATTCTAGTTCTTCATCCAGCTCTCGTTGATCATGTTTTCTCTGGAGCCTTGTGACTTTGTCCTTAACCTGCATAGCCAAAATTTAAACCTTTTATTAGTTTTGTTTTTGGACCATTGTTTTAGGATTTCTCATCAAAATTTAAATAGTCATTTCATTCGTTGGTCTTTTATCAAAAAGTGGTCTTGTGGGTGTTTAGTGTCAAACCATCAATAAACCTACAAGACAAACCTTCATGCTAGCCATGGATCATATTCCAAACTCCAAGTTACACAAATCAAGTTACAAAGCTTAGTGGTGACTGTTGAGCTCCTTACCTCTCAAAACATCTTATCGATCATCTTATATATGCATGGGTGCATATAAAGTTGGAAAATTTATAATCTTGATACATATCGGATATTGTTCAAAAGGTAAAAATTAAAGGGAAGAATGCAGAAAAATTGCCAGGTGTATTGCGTAGGTGGTCCAAGGAGGAAGGTAGCTCGGTCTTTAACCTGCAAGTGGCGAGGTAATGACAGTTTATGTATGGCTTCAAGCCAAAGTGCAAGTGCCAGTTCCCACTCCATATAGGATATAAACATTCGATGCCTCGGGGATTTGATTTCTGAACAAATAAAATATAAATCAAATGTAGAAAATATATAGATGCCAGAGGTTACAGGTGTCTGAAGTCTTGCGCACCGAACAGATAGATGAAGTATTCGATTGCTTACAAATATTGGAAGGTAACAAAAATTTCATAACACCAGGAGCCCGATTGATGAGTTGAAATGTCAAGTTATTACATGTGCCGAGATTGAAGTGTGTTGCACAGGAGCAGCGTCGACTTCATTTATTTAAGATTGCAGGGTATCTAGATATCGTGTCAGTTGCATGTGCATGTGGTCTTATTTGTTGGCCCTTTAAACATGGAAGTTCATCTATGCTTATGTTTCTGAACCACCAAACCAACAGTTTATTGCAAGATCTCTTTGGATGATGACTGGTTGTTCCTGACTTTGAAGATTGCAGAGGATTCCTCATCATCGATCGAAGGAGAGACCCCAAGCTTTGTAGATCATATGGATTTGTATGTGAATCTCTTCATAAATCCAGCCAGAAAAATTGATTGCAATCAATTGTCAAATGTTTTGATTTGCAGAGATGTGCTTTTACTTCCTATAAGGGTGTTCAGCGCTAGATATTTCACATTTCTAATAGTCATTTCCATTGCTTAGGACACTATTGGAACATTGGTAGTTATCATTTTATCATTATTTGAAAGCATGGAAATCCTTCAGCTCATCCTTGTGGGCCTGCTTGTAAATGATAATATGGTAAAAAGGCTTGAAGAAATCACTTCCAGGCTGCATGGGTTGTTTTTATGGAAGAAGAGACAGTGTAAAGGCATCATTTCTAGAATAAAGGCAGCGTTGGGAATTTATTCCACATACTGGGATGACATGGAGAAGATTTGGCATCACACATTCTACAATGAGCTTCAAGTGGCTTCAAAAGAACATCATATACTTCTTACTGAAGCTCCCATGAATCCCAAGGCAAATAGAGAGAAGCTGCCTCAGATCAGGTTTGAAACCTTTAATGTGCCTGCTATGTATGTTGCCATTCATATAGTTCTGTCTTTGTATGTAAGTGGTCATACAACTAGTATTGTGCTAGATTATGGGGATGGTGTTAGTCACACAGTGCCAATTTATGAAGAATATGCCCTGCCTCATGCTATACCTAGATTAAATCTTGCAGAGAAAAATTTGATAGATGCATTAATGAAGGTCTGGACAGAGAAATGGTATTCATTCACCACCACTGTAGAGCGTGAAATTGTCTGTGATGTGAAGGAGAAGATTTCATATGTGGCATTTGAATATGAACAAGAGCTTGAGACAGCTATAAGCAGTTCTGTGCTTTTGATGGCTTAGGCAGTCTTTCACAGTTGTCTTTAGCCACCGAAAGCAGAGCTTTCGGTGGCTTACAAGTTAACATTTTTGGCTCTTTAGCCACCAAAAGTGGAGGGAAGGGCAGAGTGCTATTTTTTTGTACAAATCTAAGTTTTGTGATCCCAGGTTGCATGGAGATGGTTTATTAGAAAAGATAATAATGTCAAGATTTCAAATCATTATCCTTTCTCGGTATTAGAGGCAAAATACAAAGCAAGAAGATTAAAATCCCTTTGCTAGTTTTGGTCAAAGATCTCCTAAGCTGTCAAATGAAGATTTTCAGTGCTTTGTCATCACCTTTAAGGCTGTTGAAGATGCCAAATATTGTTGTAGCTGTTGAAGACTTCAGATTTAGTTAATGATTTGATTCCTTTTATATAGGATCTATTCCTATTGTTTTGTAACTAGTTTGATATTACTATTTTTAGTATAATTCTATCCTCTTCTATAGGATCTGAGTTCTTGATGTAAATACTATAAAGTCTATTGTTTCGAAGAACTATATGGGGGGAGTCCTTGAGGACCAGGTGGTTCAACTTTGAGTTCAACTACACTGCTACTGTAATAGAGACCCTTTCTAATATAGCCAGGCTTACAAGCTTCCTTCATTGGTGTTATCAGACCTTCTCTTTCTTCTCTGTTTTCATGCTTATAAGTGAATGCAATTCTCTGTCTATGCTTATATAATCCATAGGTGACTATCATTTCACCATATGATTGCTAGGCAAAGGATCATAGGTGATTATACTAGTTTCTTAGACCCATCATACTTATTGTTTTATATAATGTGTGATCTGGTTTAGCGATTAGTTCTATTCTACTTGATATATTACTCTGTCTGATTTCATCTCTTGAAGGCCTTGTGTTGTTTGATATCCCTAGACAGTCTTGAACACACGGTCTAGTTAGTTAGATATTCATCTTGATCCGACCCCTTACCCATCATTGAGTTAATCATTGAGATATTAGTTACCAGGCTTCTTTGAGCTACAACCTAGAAGGACTCCTGGAGTGATAACAAATTGGCGCCATTGCTGAGGAGAGGAGATTGAATCTCAGCTTCCCTGGGAGACGACATATATCTAGCTTTGATGATAGACAAATCTTGGACATCATTTGGTTGTAATCATCTATCTGGCGAATCCATGAAGGATGGATTCAGTGGAAACTCCATTGTTCTAAAATCTATTGGCGACCCCACTAGTATGAAATGAACAAGATCTTATCTAATAGGTATGTGTTTTGTGATTTTTCAAAGATTGTTGGTTTCCCTAATCCAGTGCCTAGTAGAGATGAATGGGAACATAGTATTCCAAGATTTCAAGGAGAAGAATGGGAAGTGCCAGCTGAACATTTGTTGGATTTTCATGATTTCATTCATCAATTGCAAATTGTGCATGAGGATGTTCAGATCAAGATCTTCAGGTTTTCATTAGAGGGGATTGCTCTTGACTGGTGCTAGTCTCTTCCAATTGCCAATATCAACTCTTTGGCAGATTTTCATGCTTCTTTTCATGTGTTTTGTAAAGAAAATTTTCTAGTTGATATTCTATATCCCTAATGCTATCATGAATTCAATTTATTGAATGAAGAACAAACATTCATGAAGATTTTACTGCAGTAGAATATATCTCTCATTATGATCGAGATATTGATGATCTTCAAGATGTTAACCATTATATGGATTATTTTGACATTATACCAAATGCATTCACTGTTTTGGGTTGTCATGAAGATCAGATCTTTCCATTCAAAAATCCAAAGCATTATTAGCAGATTGATATATCAGCAGATGACAGTTTTGAATCAAATACTAAGGACACTCCTAAACTTTCAGATTTGTAGACAAAGGGAAATTGCAGTAGATATGAAGAGGAAGATGATGAGCATAAAAGTTTAGATCAGTAGTTGACCATGCATCTTTCTCCAGCAGAGTTCCAACAGTCTACATTCAACATTGAGATCAGTGAAGGCAACCAACAACATCACTTCAATCTGCAGTTGGATCAGCAACTCAAAGAGGTATTCTTTTATGGTTTTTATGACCCTGTTACTGACTATTTCGAATATATGATTAGTATGAATGTCAAAACATTTTTGTCAGAGGAAGATTGTTTCTATCATCAACTATATTTCTGCATGTTACACTCTCTATTATTTTTGGGGTCAAAATCTAGAACAAGTTCAGTAAATCAGTTTCTGACATGGCTTCATTGGAAGCATGCGTTCACTTGATAAGAGGTAGTACTGTTGGTTAGTGTAGGATTAGGTAGGAGAATAACTCTTCCTATGAAATAGTAGATTCTTTCAGTTGTTTTCAGTTATTGAATAAGGAGAGCAAGCTACAGGCATGTTACAGGTTTGTAGGGAATCAATGGTCAAGGCCAGATGACTCCATGACCAATGATAAAGGCCAGATGACTCCATGCCTAATGGTAAAAGCAACTGGAACTACTAGGTTCTTGGAAACCTCGCAGAGAGGTCTCCATCCTAGTTGGAGCCAGATGTTAGCGACAAAAAATGTAATGGTTTTTTTGAAACCCTGTTCATATTCCTCTCATTTTTACTTGTTATTTTTGTGGCCAATGTCTTATCCACTCTAGTTCTTCATCAAGCTCTCGTTGATCATATTTTCTTTGGAGCCTTGTGACTTTGTCCTTAACCTACATAGCCAAAATTTAAACCTTTTTATTAGTTTTGTTTTTGAACCATTGTTTTAGGATTTCTCATAAAAATTTAAATAGTCATTTCATTCGTTGGTCTTTTATCAAAAAGTGGTCTTGTGTGTGTTTAGTGTCAAACCATCAATAAACCTACAAGCCAAACCTTCATGCTAGCCATGGATCATTTTCCAAACTCTGAGTCACACAAATCAAGTTACAAAGCTTAGCGGTGATTGTTGAGCTCCTTAACTCTCACCACATCTTATCGATCATCTTATATATGCATGGGTGCATATAAAATTGGAAAATTTATAATCTTGATACATATCGGATATTTTTCAAAAGGTAAAAAATAGAGGGAAGAATGCAGAACAATTGCCAGGTGTATTACGCAGGTGGTCCAAGGAGGAAGGTAGCTCGGGCTTTAACCTGCAAGTGGCGAGGTAATGACAGTTTATGTATGCATTCGAGCCAAAGCGGAAGTGCGAGTTCCCACTCCATATAGGATCTAAACATTTGATGCCTTAGGGATTTGATTTCTGAACAAATAAAATATAAATCAAATGCAGAAAATTGATAGATGCCAAAGGTTACAGGTGTCTGAAGTCTTGCGCGCCGAACAGATAGATGAAGTATTCGGTTGCTTACAAATATTGGAAGGTACCAGAAATTTCATAACACCAGGAGCCCGATTGATGAGTTGAAATGTCAAGTGATTACAGGTGCCGAGATTGAAGTGTGTTGCACAGGAGAAGCGCCTACTTCATTTATTTAAGATTGCAGGGTATCTAGATATCGTGTCAGTTGCATGTGCACGAGGTCTTATTTGTTGGCTCTGTAAACATGGAAGTTCATCCACGCTTATGTTTCTGAACCACCGAACCAACAGTTTATTGCAATATATCTTTAGAGGATGACTGGTTGTTCCTAACTTTGAAGATCGCAGACGATTCCTCATCATCAATGGAAGGAGAGACCCCAAGCTTTGTAGAGCATATGGATTCAGATGTGAATCTCTTCATAAATCGAGCCAAAAAAAATGATTACAATCAATTGTCAAATGTTTCGATCTGCAGAGATGTGCTTTTACTTCCTATAAGGGTGTTCAGCGATAGATATTTCACATTTATGATAGTCATCTCCATTGCTTAGGAAACTATTGGAACATTGGTAATTATCACTTTATCATTATTTGAAAGCATGGAAATCCTTCAGCTCGTCCTTGTGGGTCTGCTTGTAAATGATAGTATGGTAAAAAGGCTTGAAGAAATCAACTCTAGGCTGCATGGGCTCTTTTTATGGAAGAAGAGAGAGTGTAAAGGCATCATTTCTAGAATAAAGGCAGTGTTGGGATTTTATTCCACATACTGGGATGACATGGAGAAGATTTGGCATCACACATTCTACAATGAGCTTCGAGTGGCTTCAAAAGAACATCCTGTACTTATTACTAAAGCTCCCATGAATCCCAAGGCAAACAGAGAGAAGCTGCCTCAGATCAGGTTTGAAACTTTTAATGTTCCTGCTTTGTATGTTTCCATTTAGACAGTTTTGTATTTGTATGTAAGTGGTCATACAACTAGTATTGTGCTAGATTATGGGGATGGTGTTAGTCACACAGTGCCAATTTATGAATAATATGCCCTTCCTCATGCTATACTTAGATTAAATCTTACGGAGAAAAAATTGACAAATGCATTAATGAAGGTCTTGACAGAGAGAGGGTATTCATTCACCACCACTGCAAAGCGTGGAATTGTCTGTGATGTGAAGGAGAAGCTTGCATATGTGGCATTTGAATATGAAAAAGACCTTGAGACAACTGTAAGTAGTTATGTGCTTTCGATGGCTTAGGCAGTCTTTCACAACTGTCTTTAGCCACCGAAAGCAGAGCTTTCGTGGATTACAGGTTAAGATTTTTGGCTCTTTAGCCACCAAAAGCGCAGGGAAGGGCAGAGTGTTATTTTTTTGTACAGATCTAAGTTTTGTGATCCCAGGTTGCGTGGAGATGGTTTATTAGAAAATATAATAATGTCAAGATTTCAAATCATTATCCTTTCTCAGTATTAGAGGCAGAATACAAAGTGAGAATATTAAAAGCCCTTTGCTAGTTTTGGTCAAAGATCTCCTAAGCTGTCAAATGAAGATTTTCAGTGCTTTGTCATCACCTTTAAGGCTGTTGAAGATGCCAGATATTGTTGTAGTTGTTGAAGACTTCAGATTTAGTTAATGATTTGATTCCTTTTATTTAGGATCTATTCCTATTGTTTTGTAACTAGTTTGATATTACTATTTTTAGTATAATTATATCCTCTTCTATAGGATATGAGTTCTTGATGTAAAGACTATAAAGTCTATTGTTTCGAAGAACTATAAGGGGGGGGTCCTTGAGGACCAGGTGGTTCAACTTTGAGTTCAGCTACACTGCTACTGTAATAGAGACCCTTTCTAATATAGCCAGGCTTACAAGCTTCTTTCATTGGTGTTATCAGACCTTCTCTTTCTTCTATGTTTTTGTTCTTATGAGTGAATGCAATTCTCTGTCTATGCTTATATAATCCATATGTGACTGTCATCTCACCATTTGATTGCTAGGCAAAGGATCATAGGTGATTATACTAGTTTCTTAGACCCATCATACTTATTGTTTTATATAATGTGTGATCTAGTTTAGTGATTAGTTCTATTCTACTTGATATATTATTTTGTTTGATTTCATCTCTTGAAGGCCTTGTGTTGTTTGATATCCCTAGACAGTCTTGAACACACAATCCATTTACTTAGATATTCATCTTGATCTGACCTCTTACCCATCATTAAGTTAATCATTGAGATATTAGTTACCAGGCTTCTTCGAGCTACAACCTAGAAGGACTCCTAGAGTGATAACAAATTGGCACCGTTGCCGGGGAGAGGATATTGAAGATCAAATTCCCTGGGAGACAAAATAGATCCATCTTTGATGATAGACAAAGCCTGGACATCATTTGGTTGTAATCATCTATCTGACGACTCCATGAAGGATGGATTCAGTGGCGACTCCATTGTTCTGAAATCTGTTGGTGACCCCGCTGGTATGAAATGAAAAAGATCTTATCTAAGAGGTATGTGTTCTATGATTTTTCACAGATTGTTGGTTTCCCGAATCCAGTGCCTAGTAGAGATGAATGGGAACATAGTATTCTTAGATTTCGAGGAGAAGAATGGGAAGTGTCAGCTGAACATTTGTTGGATTTTCATGATTTCATTCATCAATTGCAAATCGTGCATGAGGATGTTCAGATTAATCTCTTCGGGTTTTCATTAGAGGGGATTGCTCTTGACTGGTGCCAGTCTCTTCCAATTGCTAGTATCAACTCTTTGGCAAATTTTCATTCTTCTTTTCATGTGTTTTGTAAAGAAAATTTTCCAGCTGATCTTCTATATCCCGAATGCTGTCATGAATTCAATTTATTGAATGAAGAACAAAACATTCATGAAGATTTTACTATAGTAGAATATATCTCTCATTTTGATCGAGATATTGATGATCTTAGGGATGTTGACCATTATATAAATGATTTTGACATTATACCAAATGCATTCATTATCTTGGGTTGTCATGAAGATCATATCTTTCCATTCAAAAATCCAAAGCATGATTAGCAGATTGATATATCAGCAGATGACAGTTTCGAATCTGCTGCAAATACTAAGGACAGTCCTCAACTTTCAGATTTGCAGACAAACAGAAATTGCAGCATATATGAAGAGGAAGATGATGAGCATAAAAGTTTAGATCAGCAGTTGACCATGCATCTTTCTCCAGCAGAGTTCCAACAATCTACATTCAACATTGAGATCAGTGAAGGCAACCAACAACATCACTTCAATTTGCAGTTGGATCAGCAACTCAAAGAGGTATTCTTTTATGGTTTTTATGACCCTGTTACTGACTATTTCGAATATATGAGTAGTATGAATGTCAAAACATTTTTTTCAGACAAAGATTGTTTCTGTCATCAACTATATTTCTGCATGTTACACTCTCTATTATTTTTGGGGTCAAAATCTAGAACAAGTTCAGTAAATCAGTTTCTGACATGGATTCAATGGAAGCATGCATTCACTTGATAAGAGGCAGTAATATTGGTTAGTGTAGGATTAGGCAGGAGAATAAATCTTCCTATGAACAAGTAGATTCTTTCTGTTGTTTTCAGTTGATGAATAAGCAGAGCAGGATACAGGCATGCTACAGATTTGCAGGGAACCAGTTGTCAAGGCCAGATGAGTCCATGCCCAATGATAAAGGCCAGGTGACTCCATGACCAATGGTAAAAGCGACTGGAACTACTAGGTTCTTGGAAACCTCGCAGGGAGGTCTCCATCCCAGTTGGAGCCAGATGTTAGCAACAAAAAATGTAATGGTTTTTTTGAAAGCCTGTTCATATCCCTCTCATTTTTACTTGTTAATTTTGTGGCCAATGCCTTATCCATTCTAATTCTAAATCAAGCTCTCGTTGATCATGTTTTCTCTGGAGCCTTGTGACTTTGTCCTTAACCTGCATAGCCAAAATTTAAACCTTTTTATTAGTTTTGTTTTTGGACCATTGTTTTAGGATTTCTCATAAAAATTTAAATAGTCATTTCATTCGTTGGTCTTTTATCAAAAAGTGGTCTTGTGTGTGTTTGGTGTCAAACCATCAATAAATCTACAAGACAAACCTTCATGCTAGCCATGGATCATATGCCAAACTCCGAGTCACACAAATCAATTTACAAATCTTAGCGTTGACTGTTGAGCTCCTTATATATGCATGAGTGCATATAAAGTTGGAAAAATTCTAATCTTGATACATATCGGATATTGTTCAAAAGGTAAAAATTAAAGGGAAGAATGAAGAACAATTGCCAGGTGTATTGCGCAGGTGGTCCAAGGAGGAAGGTAGCTCGGGCTTTAACCTACAAGTGGCGAGGTAATGACAGTTTATGTATGCATTCGAGCCAAAGAGCAAGTGCCATTTCCCACACCATATAGGATCTAAGCATTTGATGCCTCGGGGATTTGATTTCTGAACAAATAAAATATAAATCAAATGCAGAAAATTGATAGATGCAAAATATCTTTGGATGATGATTGGTTGTTCCTAACTTTGAATATTGCAGACGATTGCTCATCATCGATGGAAGGAGAGACACCAAGCTTTGTAGAGCATATGGATTCAGATGTGAATCTCGTCATAAATCCAGCTAGAAAAAATGATTACAATCAATTGTCAAATGTTTCGATTTGCAGAGATGAGCTTTTACTTCCTATAAGGGTGTTCAGCGCTGGATATTTCACATTTCTGATAGTAACCTCCATTGCTTAGGACACTATTGGAACATTCGTAATTATCACTTTATCATTATTTGAAAGTAGGGAAATCCTTCAGCTTGTCCTTGTGGGCCTGCATGTAAATTATAGTATGGTAAAAAGGCTTGAAGAAATCACTTCCAGGTTGCATGGGCTCTTTTTATGGAAGAAGAGGCAGTGTAAAGGCATCATTTCTAGAATAAAGGAAGCGTTGGGAATTTATTCCACATACTGGGATGACATGGAGAAGATTTGGCACCACACATTCTACAATGAGATTCGAGTGGGTTCAAAAGAACATCCTGTACTTCTTACTGAAGCTCCCATGAATCCCAAGGAAAACAGAGAGAAGCTGCCTCAGATCAAATTTGAAAATTTTAATGTGCCTGCTATGTATGTTTCCATTCAGACAGTTCTGTCTTTGTATGCAAGTGGTCGTACAACTAGTATTGTGCTAGATTCTAGTGATGGTGTTAGTCACACAGTGCCAATTTATGAAGAATATGCCCTGCCTCATGCTATACTTAGATTAAATCTTGCGGAGCAAAATTTGACAGATGCATTAATGAAGGCCTTGACAGAGAGAGGGTATTCATTCACCACCACTGCAGAGCGTGAAAATGTCTTTGATGTGAAGGAGAAGCTTGCATATGTGGCATTTGAATATGAACAAGAGCTTGAGACAAATATAAGCAGTTCTATTCTTTTGATGGCTTAGGCAGTCTTTCACAGTTGTCTTTAGCCACCGAAAGTAGATCTTTTGGTGGCTTACAGGTTAACATTTTTGGCACTTTAGCCACCAAAAGCGCAGGGAAGGGCAGAGTGCTATTTTTTTGTACAGATCTAATTTTTGTGATCCTAGGTTACGCGGAGATGGTTTATTAGAAAAGATAATAATGTCAATATTTCAAATCATTATCCTTTCTCGGTATTAGAGGCAGAATACAAAGTGAGAAGATTAAAATCCCTTTGCTAGTTTTGGTCAAAGATATCCTAAGCTGTCAAATGAAGATTTTCAGTGCTTTGTCATCACCTTTAAGGCTGTTGAAGATGCCATATATTGTTGTAGTTGTTGAAGACTTCAGATTTAGTTAATGATTTGATTCCTTTTATATAGGATCTATTCCTATTGTTTTGTAACTTGTTTGATATTACTATTTTTAGTATAATTCTATCCTCTTCTATAGGATCTGAGTTCTTGATGTAAAGACTATAAAGTCTATTGTTTCAAAGAACTATATGGGGGGAGTCCTTAAGGACCAGGTGGTTCGACTTTGAGTTCAGCTACACTGCTATTGTAATAGAGACCCTTTCTAATATAGCCAGTCTTACAAGCTTCTTTCATTGGTGTTATCAGACCTTCTCTTTCTTCTTTGTTTTCATGCTTATGAGTGAATGCAATTCTCTGTCTATGCTTATATAATCCATAGGCGACTGTCATCTCACCATCTGATTGCTAGGAAAAGGATCATAGGTGATTATACTAGTTTCTAAGACCCATCATACTTATTGTTTTATATAATGTGTGATCTGGTTTAGTGATTAGTTATGTTCTACTTGATATATTATTCTGTCTGATTTCATCTCTTGAAGGCCTTGTGTTGTTTGATATCCCTAGACAATATTGAACACATAGTCCAGTTAGTTAGATATTCATCTTGATCCGATCCCTTACCCATCATTGAGTTAATCATTGAAATATTAGTTACCAGGCTTCTTCGAGCTACAACCTAGAAGGACTCCTGGAGTGATAACAGACTCTTCGGAAAAAAGAGTCCCTGTCATTTCCCTGCAGAATGGGTGCCCTTTTTAGAGGAAGCATCAAAAGGATATAGTTTTAACTGGAGAAAGATTTTATCCGATAAACTAGCCAAAGAGGTTTCAGATTACAAAGCTGGAAGATCCAAAGGTCAACCAGTGGCATTTTACATGACGGCATACATCATGGACGCAATTTTTTTTATGACTCCATTCCCCCTCATGAATTGGAGTTGGAACATAACTTGCCCCGCACCCCTTCATGAGTATCACTCTAAGCTATGGGCAGAAAATGCTAAAAATTCGTTTTACGAAATTTGTCATTTCGTAGTAATACCAATGCATAAAATGTTTTATGGCTGTAAACCCCCTTGTATTTCTGAGACAGTCTCAGAAAAACTC
>JZKD02S1679579.1:91042-105918 GCA_000966675.3 Picea glauca | reverse complement strand
AATTCTTGAGTAAAGCTTTGCACATTTTTTCCTTTAGCTTGTCTAAAATTTTTCCAATCCATAGTAGCTTTTTGCATATATGCCAATGGGTAAAATTGTCTTTTAATTGCAACATTAAAATCATTCCAAGAGGTTAAAATTTTACCATGTTTCTTCATGTCCTCCTAAGTCTTGGATTCCCACCAAATGAGTGCTGCACTATCCAATCTTAAAGAAGCAAGATAAATCTTAGTTTCATCATCTTGAATTTTTTGTATCCTACAATACACCTCAATCTGACGAATCCAATTATCTAATTTCTCAGCATTTACTTCTCCATTGTACATTGGCAATTCGATTTTAATATCAAGCTTTAACGAAGGAATTTGTGAAGGAGTTTTACCATGGCCTTTTGGAGAATTCGGAAGAGGTATTGAACTGGTAGAAGAAGAAGAAGAAGATGGAGGTGAGGGTGGTGGAGAAGCACCATTCCCTCCATTTCCATTTGGAGTTTTATCAGCACTGTCTCCCTTGTGCTTTGAAGGGTTGGAGCCTTCACCTTGCAATCCTGTATTACTTTCCATCAAGATTTTCATCATTTCTCTCATTTCCATGATATCCTTTCTGAGATCTTCATCTTCTACAGGAGTATGTTCATGACTCTCTTCATGAGACATACTTGGTGAATGCCTCCTTGAAACTTGCGGTGATGATATAAGCTTCCTCCTTGAAGGATGAGAACTTGGCTCTACAATTTGACCTTCTCCTCTTGTGAGTTTCAACCTTGTGAGCATCAGAAAACAAAACACTTGCAAATAATCAAGTCTTCAAAAACATATGCTCTGATACCAACTTTATCTAAAAATGAAGAAGACTTGTATTCTTGAAATTATTTGAAAGTTTAATTTTATGTGTTAAAATGCAAATGGATCAACTTTGCAACACAACTTTTATATAAATTACTCATTCAAGATGCATATAAACAGCAGCAATAAACAGTGAACATAAAACACATAACACAACAAATGATAAAGGAGTTCGCCCCTCTCTTGGGCTACATCTCCTGGTCCAGCTTCCAATGGATATTTTGTATTATTTGCTCAAAGTTCTCAAAAATGTTCTTTACAATGCTCAAAATTCCAAATAGATGGCTCCAATGGCTCCAGAACGTCCAAAAACCCCTAGCTGGACTTTTTTCGGCACCTCATTTGGCCAAAAATTGAAGAAGATATGCTTCCTGGAAGTCCCCCTTCAAACTTGTTGTCTCTGCATCGACAAATTGCACCCTTGTTGGCTCAACCTAGCCCACACGCATATTTAAGCGTTAAAACTCAACACCATATGCAACCGCACAAACCGTGCAAAATGTAGGATGGTTACGGGCGCACCTAGCCCCTAACCGCCAAGGTCGTGGTCATATGACCCATATGACCGCGCGCAAGTGAAAAAATAGGCCCCGTTTCCAAAAGCCAATGGTTAATGGACAAGTGGTGGGTCATTTGTATAACCATTAAAAACAAATCAAAATGCAACCGTGCGCACGCACCAACGATATAACAATGGTCATATGTATTGTGCGCTAACCATACACTAATGCAATGTTAAATATATAACATGCCATATATATAACAAAGTTTAAATGGTGGCGTGTTGGTTTGTAGCCCTTCCCAAGTCTCTTCCCCTGCCCAGAGGTCGCAGGGTCAAGTCCTACCAATTGCAAAGATTTTAAACCAATATACATGTGACATGTGGTGGCCATTGATTAGGCCACGTGTCACATCCCGTTTTCTGCAAACAAGCCATGTCACATGCCAAATATTCACATAACTACCTGCCACATGTCGAATGGCTTGCCACATGTCGTATGTCCTGCCACATCAACGTTCATACAGACTGTACAGTCAGCATCCCCTTTTTTTTGTCTGTTTGTCATTTTGAACAGAACGCGATATCTCTTGCTCCCGACATCCGTTTGAACCCAAACAAGTTGCGTTGGGTTCGTAACGATGAGGCCTACACTCCTGCTCGATTTGAAATGATTCCGAGCACTTTTAATTTTTGAGCAAAATTTGATCCCCTGGATCACCATCTAAAGCCAGGACACTAAAGCTACATGCTATAAAATATTATATTATAGATGGAAAATTATATTGGAAAGATCCCCTGGGTTTCTTTCTAAGTTGTTTATTCGAGACCGAAACTGAAAAGGTTATTAATGAGTTCCATGAGGGAGTGTGTAGAGGACACCACGCTTGGCAAGCTACAACTTATAAAATCTTAAGAGTTGGATATTACTGGCCCAAACTATTCACAGATGTAAACACCAAAGTCCGAACTTGTACTCCCTGTCAGTTGTTTATAGGTAAACAGAAAGTCCCAGCTTTACCTCTAGTTCCAGTTAAAACTGAAGCTCCTTTTCAACAATGGGGCCTTGATTTCATTAGAGAAATTCATCCAAATTCCAGTGCTCAGCACAAGTGGATCCTAACTGCAATGGAATACTTTACTAAGTGGGTGGAAGCTATTCCCATGAGAAGCGCAACTGACTCAGTAGTAATCAATTTTTTGGAAGAAAATATTTTATCCAGATTTGGCTATCCCCGAAAGATAGTCATCGATAATGCGCAAGCGTTTAAATCAATGGCTATGATAAGATTTTGCCAAAAATTTAACATCATATTAGGGCACTTCACATCTTATTATCCACAGGGTAACAGTTTAGCTGAGTCATCTAATAAAAGTCTGACAACCATGATAAAAAAAATCTTGACTGAGAACAAGAAAGTGTGGCATATCCATTTGAAATACGATCTAGGGGCCAACAGGATAAGTACCAAAAGGTCAATTAGGATTTCCCCTTTTCAAATGGTATATGGCACTGATGTTATTTTACCAATCAATCTTTCTCTGCCAATAATGAAACTTTGGCAAGATTCAAACAAAGAACCCAATGACATTATCAGGAGGGCAAACCAGCTGGTCAAAGTTCAGCAAAATAGAGCCGAAGTAAATGAAAAGTTGCAGAGATATCATGATAAAATGAAGGCTTTATTCGATCAAAAGGATAAGGATAGAGATTTCCTCCCTAGAGATCTGGTACTAAAATGGGAAGCCAGAAGAGAAGACACTGGCAAATACGACAAGTTTGATTCGATCTGGTCTGGCCCTTATAGAGTCTCGGCCTCAAAGGGAAAAAATGAATTTTCATTAGAAAATATCGATGGAGACATTCTGAGCACCCCTGTAAATGGGCGATACCTTAAACACTATATGAAGTAATATATTTCCAAGCTCTCATTGTACATACCGGTTTGTTTTCATGCTTTCTTTATAGTTACATTGCTTTCGGTAAGTTTTATTTTGTCAAAAAAAAAAAAATTCAGAAAATGTAAATACAAAATAGTTCAAAATCTAGCAGTTCACAAGATTTGTATGAGTTTATGATTTGTGTGAGTTTTTGACAGTTATCAAGTCATCTTATTTTCATGAAAATCATCAAGGACCCAAGAGATCAACTATACTAAAAGGGTAATGATGGCAGGCGCGAGTTCAGATGCTGCACCCGCTCTCAGGATCGTTCAATCAGCTCCCTGAGCTAAAGAGGCTCATTCGATTCCCTTCTGGAATCTCTGATGAACACCCGATCCACAGGTCCTTCTACTTACCTGCATGGTTGTTCTGCGTTCAACCGTGAGCTTTCCCGACTCAGTTTCGGGTTTCGGGACTTTATATCTCCTGACGCCAAAGAGTTCCCTATTCTCTCGAACTCTCGAACTCTGATTTTCGATGCGCTCCTTTTTTCCTTAGCCCCTCCTGGCTATGCCCCTAGTCCATATGACTAGTCCTCATAAGACCCCAGCCTTATCTCCTTTCGGGGCTTCAGGGTTTCAAATGCCCAGATGCATTTTCTCTCGGGACTGCCGATCTCTCGAATCCCGATTCTCTGCTATGCTGACAGCTGACCCTATAAATGGTGCTTCCCTCCTTTCGGAGTTTTGGACTTCGAAGTTCCGAAATGTATGGACTTCATGTCCACGGGATTCCCGATATCCCGATCCCTGTAACATTGATAGATAGCTTTCCTTTTGGGAAATCTCCCGAATTCTCGGATTGCTACCACGTGTCCTCCTCTGATGGATGGTCCCGATTGCTTCTCACGATTTCGGAGTTTCTACTGTTGAAATGCTCTGACCTCTAGTCCTCAGGATTCGCGAAATGTCGAACCCCAATCCTCCGGTTTGACTTTTCTATCGGGACTTTCCCCAATAATCTGGATCTTCGCCATGCGTCCTCCTATGATGGACGACCCTGATCTGATCTCATGATTTCAGAGTTTTTGATACCCCGATGTCAGAAATTATCTGTCAACTCAAAACCCTGGTAGCCGATATACTGATGGGTCGCTCGATCCTCGCCACGTGTCTCCACAAATGGACGGTCCAGATCGTTCTCGAGATTTTTCCCATAGAAATTCCCGATCTCCTGTCCACAGGATTTCCGATTTCACGATAGTCGATATCCCGATGACCACTCCTCTCATCGGGATTTTCCTCCTCCCGTTCACGAAGCTTAAACCTCGTGAAAATTCTGGCTGATCCAATGGCTAACGGGCATCTATGTGAACTTCCAACGGTCCACAATCTTTTGGGCTTGCACCTTGGAAACCCGGTCGTAAATTCCTCGCTCCTTCGTCAAATTTGACGACTGATGGGTATTTTGCACTAGATATGACGGTGCAGATCGTTTCTTCCTGTGCGCTCACTCTGATTCTCTCTGGACGTAAAATCTTCAATGGTCCAGATTTCTGCGGCCGATCCAATGGTTGTTGTGCTCCCTCCTGAGATTTTGCGCTTTCTTCCAGTGCTTGGAAGAATTTCAAGTCTCCAAAGGCCTCGACCTTTGTCTTCCTCTCTGCAAGCTCCTCAGCTTTAAGCCTCGCCTACGTTCTCCACGACGCTATTCCTCCTGATCTTTACTCCTTTCGAATCCTTGAAGGATTCTTTAACTTCTACACCTCTATAGAGTCTTCACGCCCATAAAGCGCTATCACTCCTGAGCTTATGAAACACTCAAGCCCCTAAGGGATTTTATCCTTCTTCCTTTCTCCTGCAGATGGAGAATGTAATGCCCTCCTAAGCTATCTCTCTCTCAAGCAACCTCTTGCTGAGCCTTCAGGGTGTTTAGCAACCTTGTGAAGATCCCTCAGTGGACTCTCCCTTTAAATTCTAGAACTCAAAGAGTTCTCTTCTCTTCTGTGCTTGTCTGCACAATGTCTCAATGCCCACCTGGCAGAGTGTCTTCTCTCCAGTTTACCTTATGCGCCTGCTCAATGCCCACTTGGCAGAGCTCTCAGAATCCTCAGTGATTCTGTTTCTCCTTGAACTCATAGCTGAGTTCTTCTCAATGCACCACTGTGCATATGCTCAATGCCCACTTGGCAGAGCTTCACAGAATCCTCAGTGATTCTGTCTGTGACTGTGTCCCTCATACATAGCCTTGCCTCTTGAGGTATTCAGTAACCTCATAGGTCTTTCTATGAGTTGTTTATTTCAGCTGTGTGCCCGCCTGGCACGTCTTTGTCTGAATCCACAGAGTTCAGAAGTGCCTCAGTGCACTGGTATCCAGAGACCGCAGTACTCTGTCATGCCCTCCTGGCATGAAACCACAAAGAACCTCAAGCCTGAAAATCAAACACACTCCTGCAAATGCAAACCTACAGCATACATCTACAACATATAGAGAACCCTCACAGACATCCACATAACACAGAAATACATGCAGGAAAAACTTCTTCTGTTTGTATTAAAAATGACAAATGCTTGTTTTTACAAGGGTGTTCTCGAGCTCTCTCTTGCTCTCCTCTTACAACCCCTACCTCTTCACAAAATGAGATCCGAAATCTCTTTTACCTGAGGGGGATCTTAGAGCTCTTCCCTCCAATCTACCTACCCTATTCAATTACATTGAATGGGCTGTCTAGTCCAACATCTGGATCTAGATCTCATCCTTACAAACATTAAAGGCCTACCTACTCTAATGCCTGCACAAAGGCACGACTTCACAGATCAATAGCTTACTACATTAAATTTACATTTAATTTCAAAATTGAAGATGAGGGCTCCACCTCTCTTCATATTGAATGCACGCGCTTGACACGGCTGGTTGGTTGGCTGGCTGATGTGGAGAGATGCTCTTGCATCAAGTAATCTGCATGAATAATCATGATAAATACTTCCCAAAAAGGTAATAAGTAAACAGTGTTCTGGCTGTAAATACAAAGAACTACTAAGGTATGAACTTTGACTTGAGAACCTGAGTTAAAATGTCCTAAGAGGTACCAATGAGCGAGACACTAAATTTCATGACAGTTAAGGTGATACTTTAAAAAAAAAAATGTAAAAAATAGTCGTTGGCACTCCTAAGTTTCTCAGGTTCTCTTACCTTTTCCCTTCGATCACTATCAAGCTTAATCTTCACCCAACTTTGATTATTTTCCCATTAGTCTCTAAAAAAAAAAAAAAGGTCTCATCTTAACTTCGGAAACGTTCAGACTAACTTTCAAAGCGAGGATAGGTAAAATTCTATGTTTCTCCTAAACTTTGGCTGAACTGGAAGTATGTTTGGGCTAATCCTAACCTTTTTAGTCATTCTTGCGAGAATAAATTGATCATTTTCTCTCAAGGAAAGTCCCTAAGAAATATCAATAAGTTTTCCCCAAGATTCTTCCTAAAGTCAAAGTGTCTAAGGGCCAAAAAAAAGATTAACCTAGAGCTATTTAAATAAGTTGATAGACCTTTGCTGTAAAAGTTTTAAGAAGTATATTTTCTTGAGTATGTTACATACTGATTGATTGCCCCCACTTCATAACAAAAGTATATATAGATAGATGGTGAAAGGAAATTCATTATTGATTGCCCCCATCTAATCTAAAGAGATGATGAAAGGAAATTCATTATATGATTGCCCTCATCTCGGCATTTAAATGCTAAAAAATAATGAAGTGGTGAAAGGAAATTCAATGTGGAAAATCTGATAACTTCATCGGGGTATTGAACAGGCTCGCTGGCAATGAAGAAATGTCTACATATCTGACAAGGTTGTTATACACGAATTACAAGATGCTCTGGTAATTTTTCTTCTTTCAGACAGATTACACTTTAAGATAATGGGATTCCAGATTACACTATAAGAGTACCTTGATGTGAATACGATCAAATAAAAACTGGTAGAATGGATAATCTTGTTTCGATTATCTTGCACAAATCTGAGGTCATTTTTAGAAAGGGGATCTATGTGAGCCTATCTCAAGATTGTCAAATGTTTTAATCTTGAAAAGTTTTCCGAAGTTAAGGATGAAGTCTTTATCTTCCTGGTTGGGTTTTTACAACTATGTCTCACAGACTAGAATAACTGACCCCATTTACCCAATAAAGGCACTAAGTCTACTCATTCTCCTCGTCCCACAAGGAGACGAGGTCCCCAATTGGAGCCTATGTTGAAACAAGTTTTAAAGTTTTTATCTCTAACCTAAAACTTCGTACTTTTCTAATATGGAGCCGCCTTAATTTAAGAAAAAAAAAATATTCTTTTTCGGGATTCGGCTTTTCATAAGGTATAACCCTCGCTATCAGTTCCAAAAGCCCGATACCAAAATCCCGACATGCATTATTTTTTAATAATAAAAGGCAGAAAACTAAAATGTTTTAAAGTCCCGATGCACGTTCTATAAAGTACTTTTAATCACGATAAAGTAAACCTTAAAGGAGTTGATTAAAAACCTTTTAACCTTTCAGGATTCAGGTTTACTCAAAGAAATGCGTTTTCAATTCATATCAATTCACAAAATCCCAATCCCCGATTTCCTGAAAAAATGGAAGTTAGTTATTAATCTTGATTAATTAAATTACTAATACCAAGGTTAAGGCCTAAACTAATCTCATCACAATTTCGGGATTCGGGGTTTAGTGATGACATACATCGTGTAAGCAAGATCCCTGAAACCCCGAAACATGAAATCTCGACTCATAACCAATGTTTAACCTAACTAATCTCATCGCGATTTTGGGATTCAGGGTTTAGTGATGACATACCTTGTGTAAGAAATATCCCCAAAACCCCGAAACATGAAGTCTCGACTCATAACCAATGTTTAAGCTAAACTAAATTTGTTTTAAAATCACAATTCATGGTAATTAAACTTCTTTAGGTATTTTCATATTTCGAATTATGTTGAATGAGATATTTCGAATTTTGAATTTAGAATCGTCGAAATACGACCATATTAATAACAGATAACTGATGATTTTTGTGACACAAATGCGTATCTTAGAAATATTCTCTGCATTAAAGGTATTAATTTCTTGTCAGCTGCGTCAATACTTTCACCATAAAATGATTTAAAGGAAAATTAAAGGTCTGTGTTTCGAATCTTATTCGTGTTCTTTCTATCAAGAGTAAGTCGCATTCATCCAAGCTTATACACCTCTCCTTTGTGACAGGTTTTCATTCTAATATGAAAGTTATGGCACCAAAGAAGGCACCTAAGAAAAGTGAAGATATAGCTGAGATTTGCAGCCCAGAGGGAGATGTCATATCCGACATTACGCCACATTCTATCGACTCGATCAAATCCTGGAGACAAATCTATGAAATTACAGACTATGAAATCAAAAATTCCCCTAATGATTCTGAGAATCACCTTCGGGACATAGTAGAATCAGAGCTTCACAAGATTGCAACACGCCCATAGCTCATGACGTACAACGACATGGTCAGTTGGGCTTTAGAAAAGATTGATATTCTAACGAGAAGCATTTTAAACGATCAAGGGGTGATTATTGTCTCATTCAGACCAGAACATATCCAAGTAATGTACAAACTCTTGCCCAATCCTAAATACATTTACAATGTCGAATTTATAGTTGAATTTCAGATAAAGGAATGTACTGAGGAAAACCAAACTTACCCTAATTTAATCAAAGGTTGGTGGAGATGTCCATCAAAATTTAGGGCCGATACCCATGGAATTTATGCCACAGCTTCTTTGAATGAGTACATGATTTATGTAGCCATGATGTTGTGCAGACTCTTTGAGAAAAAGAGTCCCTATCATTTCCCCACAGAATGGGTGCCCTTTTTAGAGGAAGCATCAGAAGGATATAGTTTTAACTGGAGCAAGATTTTATCCGATAACCTAGCCAAAGAGGTTTCAAATTACAAAGCTGCAAGATCCAAAGGTCAACCAGTGGCCTTTTACATGTCAGCATACATCATGGACGCAATTTGTTTTATGACTCCATTCCCCCTGATGAATTGGAGTTGGAACATAACCTGCCCCGAACCCATTCACGTGTATCACTCTAAGCTATGGGAAGAAAACGCTAAAAATTTGATTTACGAAAATTGTCATTTCATAGTAATACAAATGCATAAAATGTTTTATGGCTATGACCCCCCTCGCATTTCTGAGACAGTCTCAAACCCTCAAGGCAATAGCTGATTGGTTCATTGAAGAAAGATTCTCCTATATCGGGATTTATGGGTGCTCAATCCCTCCTCATACACTTCCAAAATTCCTCCCGGACTGACTAGTGTAGGGAAGTAGCTCACCAAATAGTGAAAGGAGGTATCGAAATAGAGCTAAAGATGGCTCAAAAGAAGTCTTGGCCAATCTTCCTTGTATATATCGAGAAATTTTCATTACAAAACTTGGGTCATTCCAAGGTAGAAGCAGAAGCACTTGAAAAGGTCAAATTGGTAAATATTGAGCACAAAAATCATGACCCTTATTAACTAGTGAACAAACACATGATACACTGCGGTATGAAAGCTTATGAACATGAAAAGTCCGCTTATGATGATATGTTCAAAGAGGTCAAAACCTACGAGGAGGTATTAAATAGAGTACGGGCATTATCACCCGACTTACAAACTAGTTTTATGACTTTCCAAAGTCACAGGCGAAGCTGTTTACCGAAGATATTGCAAGGTGAATCCATGACTCCCCCTCTAGAGTAGGAAGAGCCTCCCTCAGGTTTTGAATCAGAGCTATAGGATAAAGAAAATACAAAGGAAAATCCGAAGGAGAATGAAATGCCTTCACAAAGAACAAAAGTTCCATAGACCGAGAACTCAGAGTCAGGGAAAGGAAAGGAGTTTGAAACATCCCCAAAACTACTTGGTGACTTTCCCAAAAAAGTAGGAGGAACAGAATCAACAGAGCTTGGAAGCCCTATTACTTATTTGACGCCTTTGCAGTTTACTTACGGAAACCCCCAGATGGAAGCTCTATATGTTAGTGATCTTGAACCTATTTCTAGAGACGAGATTCCTTCATCCGATTATTTTTTCAGTAAAAAAAGGAAGGTTGTCTTGAAACAGGAAATGCATCCAAGAGGAGACGCAATGATAAAAAAGCATAAGATCATCGTAAATGGACAAAATCTTGAATAAGGGGATTTCGCTATAGAAATATCAGGCTCAATGGGAGCCTTCGCAACAACAAATTTATACTCTGTAGGTAACTTGAGAACTAGTTTACAACAGAAAGATCAAATGATAGCCCAGCTACAAAGTCAATTAAAGGAGACTAAAAGAAATATCAGTCAGGAAATAAACAAAGGGTTAGAATGAGCCAGATTCAGTGACATATAGGAGATTCAAATGCTAACAGAAAGCTTAAATGAAACGAACATTAAGAGACAGGTCATTCAAGGAAATGTCCTCCACCAGGAAGAAATGAATAAACAATTACAAAATAAGATGAATTCAATTCAAAATCAAGTGGTAGAAATGGAAATTTTTCAAGCCCAGGTGTTGGAAATACATGCAAAAATAGAAAAAGAGCAAGAGGGAGTGATGTCCAAGCTAGAAATTATTCAAAATTACTTTTAGGAGGCAAGAAAATCCTTTGATGGTATTCTCTTGAAAGAGAAAGAAGCAAAAGTAGCCAGAACCACTTTTCAAAAGGCAACGGCTCTTTCAGCAAAAGAGGAGGTCGGAAAAACTCAAAAGATATTTGTTTCAGAGTAGATTAAAGGGGATATAATACTCAAGGTATGGGAGGCAAACCTTGCCGAAAACAAGAGAATAACCAAAGAAGTTAATGATGATTGCCAAGGAATTTTTGACCTTATAGATAAAGCTTCATTGAACATTGGAAGAGACGACTGTCCTGGGTTGTTAGGAGAAATTAACATTGGAAAGCATCAGTTAAGTTTCAAGGAGAATCTAGAAGAAATTCAAATAGAAATCTCACAAATAAAGGTAATTGATGTCACACAAATTAATAGATGGATGGTGAAGCCGAACTTAAAGTTACAAACTATTGAGTTTACAGGAAAGATAATTGAAGATCGTCTACCAGAACTATAGAGAAAGTTCTTCCTATTTGAGGCGAAAGATATTCCAGAGGCTCCGAGAGTCTTGGTGCAGTTCCTGGGAAAATGTATTCGCTATCTCAAAACAGAAGAAGGAAGTTCATCAACAAAGAAATAAAGTACTATTTTGAAAGTTTTCATCACCGAAATAACAAAGAAGATAAAGATAGAAATGTAAATGGTTCAACGTTGCACATTTATGTAACTGTTGACCTTCATAAGTTAGTTAATCACCAACAGAAAAAGAATTTGGTGATCATGTATAAATATAATTTCACAAGACTGAAAAAGGGCTTTTTGTTTTGTAGCCAATTGTATTAGAAGTTTTTCTGATTTACAGTGATAAAGATAATGCAGAAGAGATTCTGGATTCTATCAACTTGAAGTTATGTGTCCCTTTACTTTGTTTTCAACATCTTTCTTTTCATGTCTTTCTAATGAATGATCAGCTGCAGTTTAGCACAAACTTCTACTGTAGTTTGAATTTATTTGATTATCTAATGATTTACAGATTTTCCTCTCTGATTGATATCATCAGTTTCAAGACCTGTAAGTTGTTTGGATGGTTACATTTTGTACTTCATTAGAAATTTCGTTTTTCTTCCCTTTTTCTATTATGATATGAGATTCTTTTATGATTAAAGCCTCATATTTTCAACAACGTTACGTTTTTTCTTATTCCATCATTCTCAACACTCCTAATTATTTCAAGTACAGGAAATGGCCTCTACTGTTGTTATGTTATTATTTTAAATTCAAAAACTCCTTTTCCTTTTCTATCTTTCAAAACATAAGTAACAAATCTTTGAACATTTTATAATTTAATAAAGTTTTACCCCGCATGATTGTCCCCAATAATAGACAACATAACATAGAACCCATCCTTCTAGATCAAACTAGCATTGCTTTGAACTTATTTAATACCATCCTACAAACAAAAAATACTCGGGTCGTGTTAGAACGTTCGTGGGCAGTTATCGAGAAAGATATTAGCATCCAAGAACAATGGGAAGCTAGACAGAGACAGTTGAGGAATCAACTCTAATTTACCCTTCACAATTGATATTTTACCCCTTAACTCTCTCTATCTTTCTGGATGCCTTGACGGTATACTTTAGAGCCTTAAAGTATAAACTTAGGAAAAACAGCTATAATTCTGTAAAATACTATAAATAAAGACCTAGGAGGTCTAGAGTGAGGTTGTTTATTGATAGTTGTTGATAGTGGTCGATAGTTGTTGCACTTTGCAAGACTGTCGATTGTAACAAGGTTGTAGAAGATTCGAATAAGTTAGATTTTGAAGGTTAGATCATAGGCTGAGGAGCCTGGTGTGATGTAGTCTGCCTCATATAGGATTTTTTCCATGATCTTGATTGTATTACTGAGATGTAATGTGCACAATGCTAGATTTTGTAGCAGATTAAATATAAGAGCAGAGAATCCAGATCTTTGTGGATGTAGCCCTAGTAGGGAGTGAACCACGGTAAAACTTGTGTTCTATGTGATTTTTATTGAGTATTTACCTTATGTTAATGATTAGCTTATGAATGGATGATTAACTAGTTGTATTAGCATGCATGCATAAGCTTAAAGATGAATAAATCATAGAAATACTTAAACATTTAACAAGGTTAATGAAAAAAGAAGAAAGAACGCAACCCCAGATCCCTACTCATTCCTAGACTGTAAACACCTAGGTATTGTAGTCACCCATAAAGATATCTCAGGTGAGACTGCGTTGTGCACCCTATGTGTAGTGTTTCCTTCTGGTTTACTAGTAGGGCTGATAGTTTTAGAGGGTTTTGTTGGAAACCTGTTGAGATCCGAGCCTAGGTCAACCCAAGAAGAAGTAATAATTCATAGATCTAACCAACACATTTTCCCCCAAGTCCCGTGAACCAATAGAGTGCTACATAATTTAATGTGACATGAGACAATTTCAACATTTAGGCATCCATAGTATATTGATAACTTCTGCATAGGACATCGAACTAAAAAACAAAGGTGGTTGGATATTCACTAGATAGAAAAATATAGTTGGTAAGAGATAAGGAAGAAATATTCTTCAATAGTGCTTCATCTCCAAGATATTTGATTGGAAAATTGGAAGTAATAGTGTCACCCTAGTTAGAAGCAACTCCTCCATCATGATGATGAGCAGAGGATCCACAAGAGTTGGTATTTATTGTGCTATTGATTCCTTAGAAAAATATGGCTCATGGACTAGATTCTACTAATAATATGAATTTGAAGGACCACTGATCAACTCTTCTATCTTTTCTAGTCCTTTAGTGAGAGGATTCAACTCTACTTCTGTTGCAAAAGTAGCTTCTACTACATAATCAAATGTAGGATTCCTCCTTTGATCTGATCAAGTATTCGATCTTACCCTTGAATCTTCTCCCGATCTACCTACAAAAATAATCTGGATTGGATAATTATATTATTTTTCATCTATATCAATGCTTTATAGGTGGAAAAATTGGAGGAATCAACTTCTAGAGCCATTTTAGCTACTAGTCCAAAATTGGAAATTTGGGTTCCAAAAACCATCTAAAATATTCTAGATCCATTTTGAGGCATCAAATGGCACTTTTTTATGGTCCAAAACTTACTATGGAGCTTCCTACTATATTATACACATCGAGAGATTTGCAACGGTGCAAGAATCACCTCAATCAGAGCTCCTATGCGAAATTTATGCCTCTCACAAGTTGAATCACCGTACTGATCACCATGGTATGAGTGGATGCCACATCAACCTCCATTACTTAAATATGTGAGGCTAGCCACATAGTGGATTCTCTAAGAACATTATAGAAGATCCAAAATAGTATCAAAATTGAGGGTTGATGAACTCAAAACCTGACCCCTAGATGGATATCAGGCTATGTTAAATATTGGGTCGTTAGGAGAAGGGGTTCCATTCTATGTTATTGTATTTTGTTCCTGTTGGATTACTGAGAGGGGGGGTGAATCCATAATAACGTAATTATAATTCTTTTTCTTCAAATGTTATATCAATGTAGAATTAGTATCCAATAATGAGCAGTAATAAATAAACAATCACACACATACACAGTACACCAGTGTTTTATGTGGAAACCCAAATCGGGAGAAAACCACAGAATGTTTTTTCTTATATGTCTTGAAGAATTACATTCATCGGAAGCACCAAATTCCTTTTTTTTCTAGCTGCAACTGGAAGGAGTCTCCAACCCCCTAGTTTCTCAAGCTACAACCTGAGGGAAGCTCCAACTCCCCAAATCTCTGGCTACAACTAGAAGGAGGCTACAACACCCAATGTTCTCCCGCTACAATCGGAAGGTGGCTACAATCACCTGTCCTTGCCCCATCCTGCCACCCTGAAGTAGAAGTAGAATGATGGAGCCACTATCACACTGTCACTGTGAGATATACTGTTGTAAACCTGTACCAATAAATCTAAACCATGCATCAACCATGCATCAACCTGTACCATAAACAAGTGCATCAACCATGCACCAACCTGTAATCAAC
>JZKD02S1679579.1:40467-54771 GCA_000966675.3 Picea glauca | reverse complement strand
GATGTAGTCTTGTCTCATGTGTCACCAGAGAACCAATTAGTTCATCTGTGGAGAATCTTGACAGATCCTTGGATTCAAGGATGGCTGTGACAACCATTTCAAATTTCTTGGGAAGGCTTCTGAGAATTTTCTCAACAATTCGTTGATCAGTGATGGTTTCACCAATTAGTCTGATCTGATTCACGATTCCCATGACTCTGTTCATGAACTGATCTACAGTTTCATATTCTGTCATCCTGAGAGTCTCGAATTGCGTCCACAAGGACTGTAGTTTAACTATTTTTACCCTGTCATTTCCTTGGTATGACGTTTTGAGGATGTCCCAGGCCTGTTTGGAAGTACCAGCACCTGTGATTTTCGAAAAAATCGAATCATCCACAGAGTTCTGTATCCAGAATTTCGCTTTGTTTTCTTTGGTCCTCAGAGTTGCCTGAGCAATTCTCTGCGCATTTGTCATGGCAGTGAGGGCAGCTGGATCTGGTTCTACATAGCCAAGATCCACTGGTTCCCAAAATTCTTGTGCTTGCAGGAACGATCTCATCCGAAGAGACCAAAATTCGTAATTCTTACAAAGAAGAATCGGACCCTGAGTTGGGCCGAGATTGCTGGTCGATGCCATTTAAAAAAAATTCAGAAAAAATAGAGGGAAAAAAAATTTCGTATTTACCTCCGATCTCAGAAATGTCGATTTCCAATGGCTAGTTTGCCGATGGCCGATAGGAGCTTATCGGGCTTGGATTGGCCCTTGGTCTCCTTGCAATGTGACCACACGCCTTGTGTTAAAGCGTTACGGGCTTTTCCCGTTTCTTTGGCTTACAAATCGCCGAAATGCGAAAAGTCGCCTTTGGACTTTTCAATGGTCCAGATCTGCAGTGATCGGACGGTCCAGATCGCATCGGGATATCGCGAATCGGGATTTCGCAATTTCTGATGTCGAGGTTCTTTGTCTCCTCGGTTTCGCGATCGTCGATTTTTCGATGGCGTGCTTCCTTTCGAGACTTTTCCCGATTTCGTTGATTGCTGCCACGTGTCCCAGCAGACGGACGGTCATGATCTCTCCTCGCGATTTCGCGATTTAAATGTGCCGGACTTCTCATCTCCTGGATGTGCGATTTGCCGAATCCCGAAAAGCCGATGAACTCGCTTATCGGGACTTTTCCCGAAAGCCTCGATCTCTGGCACACGTCCTGAACAGATGGACGACTAGATTTGCATCGGGATTTCACTGGAAAGAAACCCGATCACCTGTTCTCAGGTTTCGCGATTTCCCGAATCCCAATGTGCCGAAATGCCGACGGGCACTGCGATGTTCGCCACGTGTCCTGACAAACGGACGGTTGAGATCGTATCGCTATATCGCGTATCGCAATTTCGCGAGTTGCGAGGTCCTGTTGCAATGGAAAAACCCCGAACTCCGAAATGTCGATATGACGATGCGTTGATCTGCTGCCACCTATCCTTTGAAATGGACGACTGTGATCGTTTTGGGATTTCACGATTTCACATATCGGAGTTTTTGGAGAGCAAATTCTTTCACTCGTCCAACTCCCGATTACCGATTTTGCGATGGAATGGGATCTCGCCACGTGTCTCTTGATCGGACGGTCAAGATGACGTCGAGATTTCTCAAGTGAAAAATCCTCCTGTGCGCTCTAGAGGTTTGAATCTCGTGCACTTTCTAGCTGATCCAACGGCTGTCGGGCCTCTGCGCAAGATCTGACGGCTAAAATGCTTTCGCCTTTTCCACGCTCTCCTTGTCCCTTCTGGACTGGTTTCCCACCTCGGATCTGTTCACAAGATGAATCTTGCAGCCTTCATGGCTGTTCTTTGCGTGTTTGACGCGATCTTTCCTGAATTTAACGGAATTTTCTCCTACGGAAGAAAGAATTTGTGAATCTTTCAAAGGTTTGAAAGAATTTCACGAATTCTTCATTATCTGCTACAATCTTTTGACATATTTGAGAGATTTCTTGAAATCTTTAAACGATTCTGCCTTTCACATAAATCTTTAACACTTTTGAACATTTTCTTCGAGTTCTTTAAGCGAACTTCCGTTCTGCAACTCTTTTGCGTCAATCTTTGACGGTTCTTTGAAAAACTGTGCAGGATTTCTTCTTCTGCGTTCTCTTCGTCCAAGATCTTTCGAGTGTTGTCCGCTCTGCTTCCTCCACAAGCTTCTTACGACGATATTTAAAGAGTATTGCATACAGCTTTCCAAACCTTGTGAAAAGTCTGTGTCGCGTTCTCTCAAGATGCGTATAAGCTCTGCGCTGTGAGGATCATGTGGCTCTCCCGACTGTGTGAAGAGGCTTACTGCTGATGCTCTGATACCATGATAAATTGTGAAGCAAAGAGAAATGCAGAGAGAAAAGAATAGTATATTCAAATGTATGAAGAAGTACAGAAGAAGTTTTGAAGAGTTACAAACAACAGGAAATAGTTGAGCTTATATATGCTCAAGCAAGACAGAAATAGAAAGTACAACTGTCCAGTACAGCTGGCAGTGTACGGTTAGTCTGTTGAGGATACAATATATTTAACAACGAGAAGAGGTCGAGTATAGGACTGTCTCTTGCATTAATTCTCGTCAATTTATTCCTCTCTGATTCCTAACATCTCAATCTTATTTCGTATTAGCCTATCCAACACTTAGCCTATGTATTTCTGGTGCTTTCAAAGAAATTTGTTCTTTTAAGTTTTATGAAAAGAATTCACAACAAAAAGATTACTTTCTTTGTGATTTCCATGGTTGTAGAAAGGAGACCTCATCATCTTTGGAGAAGAAAGAAAAACCTGCTAATAAGGCAAAGGAATCAGTGAAAAGTCACTTCATTTCAAGTCTTCTTGCTCAACTTTGGGTGTTTCTTACTCTCACTAAAAAGTTGTTGCTCGAACTGCTACAGTTCAGTCTTCTCGCTTTCTCTTTCGTGCCAGTGGATGTTTATCTCGTTCTTGAACTTCATCTTGATATGAAGCTTGCAAGGAAGCTTGTAGGTCAATCTACGAGCTCTGGTATTGGTCAGTGTTTATTTCCTCGTAATACATCATCTAATGTGAAGTTTGAACTGCACTCTAGAATATTATAATATGAAGTTTTCAGGGAAGCTTGCATGTGAGTGCATGTGGCAACGACAATGGTGCATGTGGCAATTGAAGAGTCTAACTGGGCTATGGGATATGCATAGAAACGGTAAAAACATTAAATGTTTAAGAACTAATGCTAACCCAACAGATAGAATTAGTTCATTTAACCCTAAGACTCTCTGAATCATGTAAAAAAAATTAACAAATATCCTAAGTCTTGCCTCGTTATGAGGCCAAATAAAACCTCATTCTCAAAACTTAGATTAAAGTGTATGAATTTTAAAGTAAAATTGTATAATTTTTTCGAAACTTTATCTTAAAACAAGGAAACGTCTTTGGTTTTCATGCCAAACTAATATAAAAAGGCCAAATCAATTACTATAGTCCCTACTAGCCCGAAGGGCAGGGACTAATAAAGTGGTTTGACATAAGCTAAAGGGCTTGGGAGATGTTTATTTGCATAATTATTAATATAATACATATAAAGTTAATTATATATATAATGAATCAAAATTAAATAAAAAATTATATAGTAAATGTATTGTTAATGTATTTGAAGAAAGAAATATGGATATAGTTAATGTAATTTTTTAATTTTTTTTTTTAATTAAATCTGTTTAAATACATATTTTTAATTATCTAAAATGGATTTATGAGATCTAGCAACATTCGCTTATATTAAATTTAGATATTTATTATTATTAAATTATTTATATTTGTAATACAACAATGTTTTATGCAAATATTTTATAATATTTCTAATTTTGTAATTTGGATATTATCTTTTTATATAAGATTTTATATTATTTCTCTCTCTATATATATGAAATGTATAGCTTCCATGGTCTCCAATAATGTAATTGTAATTTTAGGGTTTTTCTGAGCATATCAATAGTGAGAAATAATTTCTCTACTTCGTAACATATCCTTCTGCTTTGTCAATTATCTCGTTATCTTCAAAGTCATCTACAACAATGATAAATCTAAGGGCTTTAATGTTCTCAACCACATCTCTATGCTCTCAAAATATCTTAAAGCCTTCCAAGGTGGCACCAAACACCGTTTGCCACCCACCATGATCAAAACACTTATTTTGTTGTGTTCTTTATCATTGGTTGTGGGCATCATCTTCCCTTCATCTACTTTGCGGTAGATTTAAAACTTCAATTTTTTAGTGTTTTTCCCTTTTCTCTATATGATTTGATTGCTATTCTTGCTTGACATTGCAACAATAGGTTGAGTAGCTTCACTAATATATTTACCCTAGTCCATACTCAACCCTCATCTGATTAATTTTTGATGTGGAAAAAAAACGAAATAGTGCAATTGTGGAAATCGTTCTCAATGCGTTCTAGTTGTTCAAATAGGAGCTCCATACTCTCACATCCCTCCACGAGTAGGCATACCATGTTAACTTAAAACTTTGTATGTTGATTCTCCTTGAGGACTCTTTGTTGCATTCTTGATGCTAAAACATTGTTAGTTTTGCATCTATTATCGATAAAAACTTCATTTTCACATCGTTCCAATTCTTTGCCACATTTATAAAACATATATATTCATCTAATGCACAATATAACAACATATTTTTTGCACCTTCAAAGGAAATTGCTAGTTATACATATATATTCACCTATCAAACAAGTGGTTGTTGTAATTAAAATGTCATTGTAGGGAAACACCTTCATCAACTTGTTTGAGAGTGGCACAGTGTTGGCAGCAATAATATAATTGTTTTTTTTATATATCAATTAAATAATATACATAGTTGCCTACACAGGGTCATGAAATTTCATTACTCTTCATGAGCAGTTTCAAAACGACAATTGTAAATCGTCACTTTTATCTATTGTCTATTCATGCTTCGTTTTCATGACTGAAAGCATGAAAAATTGCGACTGCAATCACCTTTTTAAATTTTCATTGAAGGCAAATTGTTTATATAATTTATCATGGAGTTTTGATTCCTTGCCATGAAGATATTACCCTCTTTGTTTTTGGTCATTTCAATTCCAAGCATGCTTAAGAAGTGGATGGTTTTATGAACGGAAGATCCCCACCATTTGATTTTTTGTATAGTTTTTGTTTGATCCTTGGTTATGTTTCTTTTACAAAACCTTTGATTTTTCGATTTTGACTTACCCAAACTATGTATTCAAACCCACAATGTGTGCACTTATCCTCGTTTTAATGACTTGGTCCTAGCTCGTACTCAATGCAAGGTGGCATACAATTTGTAGGCTGCCATTATCTCCAAGAATGGCCTCGGGTTTCACAAACCTCTTCATATGCATTTTAATTAAATGACTATCCCATCATAGTAATATTTACACCGTTCATTGTTCGGCTCGGGGTTCATTGTTGGGCTTGGGGTTCATTGTTGGGCTCAGGGTTATGGCTTTGTTTCATTTTTACAAACCCTACCTGTATGTTGTGCTTGTTTGATTACCCTCTCGGCCAGTATGTCTCCTGTCGTAAGAATTGAACCAAACGGTATCCAAACCATGCTCTCATACGACGATGCTAGGGAGGATTTCGAAAGAAATGGCTGACATGTTTTCATCAGGAAGTTTCATGGTTTTAATCTTCAGGTTGCCCAAGAATTCGCCTTATCCTTTGATGGTTGTAGGGCGAAAGTTGGTGATGTGCAACTGGAGGTTACCGAGGATTTCCTAAGTCAAGCCACATGTTTGCCAATGATTGGTCAAAAATGGTTTAAGAATGCGAAAGTGGAGGAAGTCCCTTGGACCCTGCTGTTTACATCTCAGAAAATAACAAGTTGTGATAGAGGTATGCCGATTTCGTTCCTAAAAGCTCGATGGCATGATTTACTCAGTGTGGTAAAGCAATTTGTTACATGTGAGGGACGGTTCGGGCTTGTATTTTTATACCATTTATGCATGCTTATGAGTTTTATGGGTTTCCCTTTGAATATGATGTATTACTTGCTCAGGATTCTTTATAAAATGGGGAAAAGATATAAGAAACAGAGGTCAGACTCTAGCCTGTTTCATCACAGCCTAGTTAAAATCCTGCTCATACATCAATTAGAGTCACATGATGACTGATGGGATTCGTTTCTAACCTGAAATGGTTATGGTAACCTTGAATTGGGAGAAGTAGATAAACTCGTTGTTAATGAAACCCTCGTCCACCCGATGGCACCTCTTTCACCCCCGCAGACTTGTGTCTCTTCCCCTAATAGCGAACCCTTGATCGATCCCAAGGTCATTCAACAGGCTAGTCAACAAATTACACATCCAAAAGACTGTGTTAAAATTGTGAAGAAACCTATAGGAAAGAAGTTTAAGAGAAGTGTTGATATCAATTTTAAAAACAAAAGGGATGGCAGGCTAATTTCACAGAGTCTTCATAATAAGACAAATTCTCATGCCAACACGATCAGCATGATCGAGGTTAACGAAAGCTCAGATTCAGAAATTGACAAATTCCTTGCAAAAGAAGACCCTTTGTCATATGGCCCACACCCTGACGGACCCTATAACTTTGTCGATAATTTGCCTCCTTGTTTGAAAGACAATCCAGAGTTTCCTGGTGTCAAGCTTTACAATGAACCTGCTATTCGTTTGGAGGGCACCCCTGTCCACAATCTTGTATGTTCTAATGCAAACGCCACACAGTTACAGTGTGAGGTCTGTTTATCATGGATTGAAATATATTACATGGATATCCCAGTTCTGCAATCACGGGTTAAGGTTTTAAAAGAGCAGATCAATGTTTTAACAAACTAAAACCACAAGCTTGAATCTATCCTCCAGGGGAAAGAAAAACGTATTAAAACCATGGGTCATGTGATATTTAAAAACGTCGAGGCTGCTATAGCCATTGTAAACTCCAAAGTTTCTTGATACGATTTGATTGCATGTTTATAGGTATGATCTCTTAGATTAATAGTATGTTTGATTTCATTCTTAAGTTATATTTTTTGGTTTGTTGGATAAGCTATTTTTCATTATTAAATTAGTGTGTTTTATTTATTAAATAAAATGAGATTTCTTTTACTATTATAACTAGCTACAGAATCGTAAGATTCTGTAGCCAGTTATATCAATTTGAATTGTGTAAATTAATGATAGAAAAGGTATCTGAAATCTTTCTATTTTCTTTCTCTTCCAGGATATTCAGGGATCCATGATGTCAAAAATGATTTGAAGCACTCTTGAGACCTTCCAGGCACATCTATGATGTATTTTTTGGACAGAAGTGAACTATTGTTAGTTTTTCTTAGGATTTCGTGAAATCAGGTTGGTTGCATCCCCCTTTATTGTTGAAACAAATTTGATCTCAGGAACAAAAACAATTATCCTTCCTGAGGCCTTTATAAACCTATAATTTTGTAAACAGTAGATCATCTCGGCCTGGGGCAAGAGTATGGACATTTAATCACAGACTTGAATGGAACAAAATGCATGTTACATCTTTAGCTTTTATGTATGATGTTTTAATTCAAGTTATGTTTATTTCAATTTGATAATAGATGGTGATTGTTTTTGTCATCATGATTTATTGCAAGTTGATATGATTCATTTTTGTATGCTTTCCATATCTTATGTTTCAGATATAATACACAGTGATCATCTATCCAATTTAAATTGGGATATTTATCTCTGATTTCTGTTGAATGTTTACATGCAAGTTCTTACAAGAAGATTTATCTCATTGTAGTCACTTGCAAATCATAAGATCATTGTGACTGTATCCATTATATGTTTTGTTATCATAACTCAATCTTCGGCATATTCGTTTTGCATTTGTTCGGAGCAATCTTAAGATCCATTGCAGGTTTACTTCCCAGATAAGGTGGCTAGATATTTTCTATTGAACAAACAATGGATGCATCAATAGGTTAGTCTGTTATTTTATTTCGTTTTCTTGCTTATTTCAGAAGTTTTATATATATAGAATGATTTCCACTATATATATCGTTATGTTTAATTAAGTAGTTTAATATTTGATTTTATGAATGTGTACATACGAGAAAACAAATCAAAAATAAATAGTATCTTTGCTCTTTTTATTACTGTTGTTAAAAGAATCAATTTACATTCGATTTTTATGAGTTTAGATTAAAACTTGTGATTTGTATATAGTGTATATATGATACAATAGAACTATTATACAAATATTATTTAGATAAATTGCATATATATATATATATATTTAGATGTAAATATATATTCCAGTGATTATTTAGTAAGTTATTATATTTCTTTTAGTTGTTTTTCGTTTCCCTTAGGACTTTAGATTGGCCAACGGAGCCATTAAACCTGTCAGGGTGGGTCAATCCAATCGACTTGGGTTAATTAGACAACCCCAGACCAGACTCACTCTTCTAGTTGACGAGCGGTCAATTTCGCCCGTCAACAAATGGCACTAGAAGGAGGGCTTGAAGACTATTGATGGCACGAGGAGGTCGCAAGACTCCTCCCCCACCTACCCACTCACCTATAGTAACAAGAAGCCATTCTGATGACAACATTGTCCCTCAAACAACAACCACATCAAATGACAATCCACGGATCACCGTTGAACCAGTAACTCCAAACCCCCCAGGGGCCGACGTACAAGAAATTGTTCGTCAATCCCTCATAAGAACGCACAGTGCCTTTGCCCATATCAGACAACCAGGTTGGCCTTTGAACCAACCATTAAACTTCTCTGATATCAGGGAGCAACTTGAAGGTACTGATCTTACCCTAAACCCTACGGATCCAGATCACATCCTTACTCCTGCAGCAAGAGGATCTGGTATTCCACCATCACCACCCCCTTCATCTTCTTCTTCTTCTAGAGAAGAATCATCAGATAAAGGCAGTTCCTCATCTCAGCCTTCGACACCACCCACACCTATGGCCAATCCGAACAATCCCGCTAGGCCTTGGCTCGATCAAGATGCAATGGCCATACCTGGGCCCCATCATCCTTTGCCTAAACATCTAGAGAAATGGCTCCCCAAATTTGACCCAGACTCTAAGCAGATTGTCGAGGATCATATCAAAAAATTCATGCTAGCCATTAGGCTCCGTAGTGTTGAAAAAGAAGACGTAGTATGTAGGATTTTTCCCTACACCTTTGAAGGCAACGCCTCTACCTGGTACTTTGCCCAACAACCCCACACCATCGTCTCATGGGATAGATTCAAATCATGTTTCCTTGAGAAATTCGGAGACGACAAGTCTCCTGAAGTTCTAGTCATGGAACTCTCTAGTTTAAAGATGAACCCCAAAGAAAAGATAAAAGACTTTAATCAAAGGTTCCTGACATTAAAAAATCAAATCCTCACGGACTCAATGTCTGCCGAAAATCTTATCGCCGTATACTACACGAAATCCTTACATCAAAACATAGTCATTTGGGTAAAAAGGTCCAAGAAAGCCACATTGTTAGAAGCCTTCGAAGAGGCGAGTCAAATCGAGAAAGATATTCTCAGCCTAAAAGACAATACCTGTAACGAGGTAGAGACTAGTTCATCCTCCAAGAAGAAAATCAAAATCCTTCCTATACCTCCCCAAAAAAAAACTCAACCAGATAGTTCAGATCTAGAAAACTTATAGAAGGTCGTTCAAAAGTTATCTAATCAATTTATAGATTTGAAAAAATCGGATAAAGAAGCTTCTTCAAGCAAAGGGCCTTACAAACCCCCTTTTAGGAAGCCTTTTCCCACAAATCGACCTAACTCAAATTCTGAAGGCCTAAATCTAGAAAGCTTATAATTCGCTATACAGACGATTCTAGAAGCACATGATAACTTGATTCCTCCCGAGATTCCTGAAGAAGTAGTTGAACAAGAGATAGTGGAAGAGGACGAATCCTCCCCAAACATTTTCAGACATTTTTTGGATAGCATTTTTCAAGCTAATTTCGAAACAGTGCATCCTTACAATACCAGGAGCAAGACAACAAATAAGTCTTCTTCTGAAATTGTAACTAATGCACCTCCAAAACAATCTAAATCAATTGAAACTAAATAGAATTCAACAGCCCCAAGTTTAGAGTATGATTTGATTGAGGATATCAAAAAACTTAGGGCTAACATTTCTGTTTATGAATTATTAAAATCCCCTTTTCTTCTGCAAAAGATGCTGCAGAATATTGCAGAAAACAACAAAAACAACAATCTGAACAGCAACAAAGTTGCTGAAAACAACCCCAAAACACCTCAAAAGGTCTCCACCAAAACGACGTCAGAGCCTTCTGATAAAAGATACCTTGCTGTAAAAAGTGTAACAAATGTAGATAAACTAGTTTCAGGGGCTGCGATTAAAAAACAACAAACTTCTGTTGTTAATACTCGCAAAAATGTCCCTCCCTTTTTGTTGACTTTTGAAATTTTCAACAGGAATGTACATAATTGTATGGTAGATTCAGGTGCATCGTCAAACGTAATGCCTCGGTCTATCTGTCAAAAAATTAATGCCGAAGTTCAACCATCTAGCCTGAAAATTATCCAACTTGATCGAACTAGTGTTAAAGTGATAGGTGAATTAAAAAATGTGCTTACCAGATTATCATCTAATCCTAAAGTCCATCAAGTCATTGATATCATTTTCGTAGATACCCCAGAAGTATATGGTTTTCTTTTAAGTAGAGATTGGTCTAAACAACTACATGTCTATTTTGCAACGGATTGGTCTCACTTGTGGTTGCCCGAGAATGGAAAGCCTAACATAATCAAGGTAAATCGTGAGCATTATCTTAAGTTCATGGTAACCGATTTAAATGACCCCAATGAACCATTCACTGCTTCTACCAATTCACCTGAAATACAGGGGATGGACACTTGTTTCGGCAATTTCATGGCTGAAACCTCTACCATTACTGACCCGGAATAGGAATCTGAAATTATGACATGCACATAGTCGACAGCCTTCTCTCAATGGCCACATGCACCTGACGAAAATCAATTATGGTCTCTTTTCTTCAATGGGTCAAAATATAAGGAAGGAGATGGTGCAGGGTGCGTGCTCATTGATCCAGCAGGTAACAAAACTTTGATTGCTTGCCGGTTAGAATTTGAATGCACAAACAATATGGCTGAATACAAGGCACTCCTGCAAGGTCTCAGGAAAGCACTAGATTTGAAGATTCGGAATTTGACTGTCTTTGGTGATTCAGAAATTGTGGTTAGACAGGTAAAAAACTCTATCCACTATCTATCTCCACACCTAAAAAGCTATCAGACTGAGGTATGGAATTTAATGAACAAGTTTTATGCGTTTAACATAAATTCTATTCCTAGATTGAACAATTTTGAGGCTGATTTGTTAGCTAACGTCGCCTCAAAAATTTTTCCTGCAGAAGGCCTATCTCCGAACGTGTTTTTCGTCGAATTGTTGTTCAAACCATCCAACCTGGATAACATCACCAATTGGAGAGTCTTCGATGACGATCAAAAGATCATCAGTTTTCTGCACATGGAAGAGACTTTCCAGGCCCTAGTTATCGATGAAGGTACCCACAACGAAAACCTTCGTGATTTTACGGTAATACCAGATCCAAGATCCCCGGAGTCTGCATCGGACATGGTAAACTCTATCCCAAAATCTGCGGTTAGATTAGAAAAAATTTATGATCTTCACGATAAGTTCAGAAAACCAGTGAATTGTAAAACGAATAGTTCTTCCTTGAAACATGAAAAAGTAAATTTGGGAACTAAAGATAACCCACAGTGCATCAATTTGGGGTTGGGATGTTCTGAGCAAGAAAAGATAGCATTTATTAAGTTGTTTAAGGAATTCAAAGATGTCTTTGCCTGGACATACGACGACCTAAAGACCTTTGATCCTAACATCATACAACACATTATTCCCATGAAACCCCAGACCCAACCTTTTCAACAGAAGTTAAGAAAGATGCACCCAAAACTCGAACCAACAGTCAAGAAAGAATTAAACAAACTCCTGAATGCTAAAATAATCTTCCCAGTAAGACATACATAGTGGGTCTCTAATCTTGTCGCTATGAGGAAGAAGAGTGGTGAAATCCGACTATGTGTCAATTTCTGAAATTTAAACCGAGCGTCTAATAAAGACAACTACCCTGTCCCTCCCATGGAATAGATCCTTCAACAAGTATCTGGTTCTGAAAGATTATCGCTGCTAGATAGTTTTTCAGGGTATAACCAAGTCCTTATGTCTCCCCCAGACCAACTCAAAACCACTTTCCGTACTCCATGGGGTACCTACACTTATAGGAAGATGCCCTTTGGGCTCATAAATGCCGGTGCCACCTTTCAGAGAGCGATGGATATCGCTTTCTACGGCTTAATCAATCAATCTGTAGTAGTTTATCTAGATGATGTCACTGTCTTCTTAAAGAATAAGGGAGATCACCTAGCTCATCTAAAATTTGTTCTACAATGATGTCGTAAATACAGTATTTCTTTAAATCCAAAAAAATCTGTCTTTGCGGTAGAACAAGGTAAGCTCCTTGTATTCATTGTATCAAATGAAGGGATGATTATTGACCCTGAAAGGACCCAAGTCATTTCAAAACTGCCCCCTCCCTCTTCCAAAAAGTCCATGCAATCTTTCTTAGGGCAGATAAACTTTGTTAGGAGGTTTGTCCCCAACTTTTCAGAAATGGTCAGACCATTACAAAATTTAATAAAAAAGGATGTACAGTACCATTGGGGACCTTTAGAAAGTCAAGGTTTTGACTCAATAAAAAAGGCTATAGTAGACGCTCATTCCCTAATGAGCCCTGATTTTTCGCGAGACTTCACCCTCTACACGTTTGCCTCTGATCGGTCTTATGCTGCTATCCTAACCCAAAAGAATGTTGAAAACAACGAAGTCCCAATTGCCTTTATGAGCTCAGCCTTCAAGGGAGCATAACTTAATTACCCAGCAGTAGATCAGCAAGCTTATGCTGTTTTTAAAGTGGTAAAACACTTTCGATCTTATCTACTAAAATCTAGGACAAAAATCATTGTCCCTTACCCTGCTGTCAGAAATTTGTTAGTACAGAAAGAACTGGGTGAAAAAAGGGCAAATTGGGTCACATCCTTACAAGAATACAACATAGAAATTACCCCAGCACAGATTGTTAGAGGCCAAGGTTTATGTAAATTGGTTGTTGATTCAGCTATAGGACAACAAAATGAAATTGATATATTAATTCAAGACCAGCACGATCAAAATCAAATTTGTTGTGCACAAAACCTTACTAGTCCTTGGTACGATGACATCAAGTTTTATCTTATGTATAGATCAGCTCCCCGACAGCTTGATCCAAAAGAGAGGAGAGCACTAAGATTAAAATCTGCTTCTTTTCAGCTAGTAAATGGTATTTTGTTTCGCCAAAATTTTGATGGAATACTTATGCACTGTCTTGAAAAAGATGAAGCAGAAAAAGTCTTATTGGAATTGCATGTAGGGGAACCTGGTGGGAATTTTAGTGGAAACACCAATGCCCACAAAGTATTTAGAGTAGGTTATTACTGGCCTACTCTTTTCAAAGACGCCCATGCCTTGTGTGGCAAGTGTGTAATCTGTCAAAAGGCATCTGGACGAGTACAGAAACCAGCATTCCCGCTGCAACCAGTTTCAGTAGACTCCCCTTTTCAGTAGTGGGGCCTGAATATTATAGGCTCAATCAATATGGCATCCTCGCAACAACATAAATACATCATAACAGCCACATATTATTTCACCAGATGGTCCGAGGCTATGCCATTAAAAGCTGTAAACACTAGCCAAGTAATATCCTTCCTGAATTCAAATATTATCACTCGTTTCGGTATTCTTGAATACCTAGTATTTGACAATGAGTCCTATTTTTCATCTCTTGAAATGAATGATTTCGCTCTAGAAAAAGGAATAAAATTAAAACACTCTGCTAGCTATTACCCTTAAGGCAATGGGTTGGCGGAATCAACTAATAAAAATCTGATCAAAATCATCAAGAGAACGGTCTCTGAAAACCATAAAAACTAGCATAATGCACTATTTAACGCAATCTGGGCTGATAAGGTAACTCCTAAAACTGTTGTTGGTAATTCTCTCTTTTTTCTCATTTACGGTAGGGAAGCGATTCTTCCACCACATGTCCTTCTTCCATCTCTGCAGTTATCGCTGAAGGTGGAAGAAGAAGACTGTCCTCCCTTGGAAAGTCGGATTAACGCTTTACTGAAGTTAGAGGAAGTAAGGGCTCAAGCAAAATGAAAATTAGATCAACATCAACTCATTGTCAAAAACT
>JZKD02S1679574.1:100085-116608 GCA_000966675.3 Picea glauca | reverse complement strand
ATGTATCAATGACAACTCATTGATCCATCTTCACTTATGAATTCTCATCAAGGAAAATACATATTACATTACATCAATCAATCAATCTTTTGACATCAATCAATCACTTGACATCGATCAATCAAACCATTGGCATCAATGACAACATGATCCAACAAATCTTCGTGTTTTTAATCTTTCATATGTTTTTTTGTGAAATGAATGAATCTATTGCATATTAGTTTTAGACTTGGTAGCTCTCACACTCAACATGTTTGGAATTGAGAATTAAGTGCACGTATGGGATAGAGCTTACAAGGATAGAAATGATAGAGTATTTTTCAATTCCCTAATCGTGACTAGGTAGTTGTATCGCCAGGGAAAACTAAAGGTGTTGGATAAACATTTTGTTTTTTGTTTTTTTTTGGAAGAATGAAGTGATGTAAATTTGGACAAAATTGTTATTTTTTTGTTGTTGAAATTGTATTTCTTAATTAATAAATCGATCCAGTGTGTTGAAAAACCTCGAAGGTATCTATATCATACAAACTTAACCACTCAAATTTGCAAATCTAACCATTGCTCACCAATAGAAATATTAAACTAGACCAAAACCAAATGTATGAAGTGAGAACAATCTTTTCTTGAGCACAAACTTTTAAACTTCTATTAAAATTGCCAATATGCAACTCTGTGAGGAGAGGATGATTGTATGCCTATAAAGGCTATTGTAGTTATCCCTTGAATAACAGAATACTGATAATCATTAGTCGTGGTTTTTTCCTCATTTGGGTTTCCACATATATCATTGTGTCAAATATGTGTTTGTTGTTCTTGGTTTCATGTGTGCTTAATCTTAATTAGTTTATGTTCTAATTTTGTTCTCTTAAATTGGTATAAAAAAAAAAAAAGAGTTTAAACTAGACCACAACCAAATGTATGAAGTGAGAACAATCTCTTTTCTTCAGTGCAAACTCTTGAACTTCTATTAAAATTTATAGTATGCAGCTCTGTAAATTTATAGTATGCAGCGCTCTGAACTATCATAAATAGGTTAGTATATGAAACGGCAAATTGCGTAGGCACTGCTACTAAAGTTGCGAACATGCAGCTCCCTTAACTATGATAAATAAGCTAGTACATAAATCTACAAATTGCATTGGCACTTTTGCCAATATGCAGCTCTCTTAACTATGATAAATAACTTAATAAGCTGGTACATAAAACTACAAATTGCATATGCTTTATATTTATTTATATATATATGTTTGTATGGGGCATGGCAAGCTTAAATTAACCCAATAACTGTGAGGTGGCGATGTTTTAGGCCCTTCTTTTTATATTAATTTATAAGTATTAAATATTTCCATTTAAAAAAGTTTCAAAGGAATAATTTTAAAATGTTATTAAAATGTTATTGCAAATACACTCAAATAATAATCACCTTGTATTATTAGAGAAATAAAAATATTTATCAGTGTTTCAAAAGATCTCGGGATATGCTATTAATTTTTTTTTCAAACAACGATAATAACAATTTTTTTTTTTTGTAAATGGAGGTTATATTTTCTAAAAGATGCAGACCAAAGTGCAAGAGGATCTAAATATAGAAAAGATGCAGACCAAAGTGCAAGAGGATCTAAATATATATAATGCAAAAAAGTGAACGACATATATAATGCACATTAGTATTTTCCTCCATTACAGTTCGACGGCAATAATTGTTTTGAATAATGTACCGAATGGAAGTGGCCGTGTTCACCAAATATAACCTAAATAGAACAGTATATATTAAACTAAGGAATTCAGAGGACAGCACAAGAGGATCTAAAGATACGATACAGAAAAAAGTGAACCAGGCATATTATTATTTTTCTCTAGACAGTTCGACAACAATAATTGTTTTCACTAATGTATTTTGAATCGATTATATTGCAAAGCCGGCCAGCTCTCTTCTCAGCCACTCCCATACTTGGCGTTCAGACAAAGTCAGTAATAAGAGAACCAAATGTTAATTCCTCTTGAAATACTCGAGATGTCGAATAATTTATTACAAATTCTTTGTTAAACAATTCTCTTTTAGTCTAGGTCCGGAAAAAAAAGTCAGGAAGCAATCACTTGTCAAAGTCATCATGAAATTTAGAAAATAAGAAGAATAGAACAAAGTAAACGCAAGGTGGTAATTTAGGATTGTTACTGAATGCCAATAATCTGGCCCATGTAGAAAGAAATTGCAATACTTGTCGAGATATGTTCGGCGTGCCGTGCCCAACCGTCGGTTCTATTACTTTATGGTGTTTGTATGGCTATTCCCTTGTTACACGAATAAATCATTTTCTGGATGTAAGGTTATAGTGGGAAATTTATTAAATAATTCCCTATTGCATGACTGGAATCGATTTTTGGTTGACTGGACTTTAGAGCAAATATATAAATAGGATGGCATGGTATAAACATTTCATCAGTCGAATTCTCGTCTAATGCCGTGTAGATCTGTTGCAGAGACGCATCTCAGTTTAGTCACTTGTCTTCTCTTCTCTTTGCCAGAGTATCATACTCTTTCTGTATAATACGTTACAGTCTGTGATTTTGCTTTTCTTGTAATAACCACATCGTGTTCAAATAGAGAAGTTGGCTTACGTAAATTACTTGAATGATGAAGAGCTGTGCAGTGATTATTTTATTGTTGTTTGCAGCCCCGTTAGGTGAGGCTTCTAGGATTTTCGGCTTCAAGCCATTTTCTCTGAAAAGCGATTCTCAGGTTAAAGCTACTCCTGCGAGTAGTTATCCATCAGTCTTGGAAAGGACTGCCGAGAAGGCAGTCCTGGAGATGAACGAATGTTTTAGCAGAAGAGAGAACCTTGAAAAGAATCCTGGTTCAGAGGCTAGCTTGAAGCCGAATGTATTGGCAAAATCGAAGGCTTCAGATCAGCGTTCTGATGAACTTCTTCAGACAATCCTTCTTTCTCTAAAATTTAATGCGGTTCAACATGAAGAGAAGAAATCTGTTCCGCCGTTTCAACCTTTAGGCCACAGCCCTGGGATTGGTCACGATAATCCACCTGGATCGAGGTAGTGAATGGCGTAAGCTGGCGAAGCCATTGAAACACACGCTAATATTTGGAAAGGAAGACCTCACAGTTAGTAATAGGCCATTCTATTGCTTTTCAAGCATGTATGGGGTGGCTAATTTGTATTATCTCTCATATCATACGAAGTATTGTGCAGTTAACAGATAAAATATGAATATGGTGTAAGATGTACAGCTTTTATATATGAAATGAAACATTTTCCTCAAATGTTTCTTCTATCAGTAGCGATGTTTCACTTTCGACTGCCTATAACATAGTAGGGCCAGTCGTACAAAATGACAGAGATAGTTGTAACGTATAGATATATTGCTTTCGATATGGATATACCTATTTCGATATGGATAACGTACAAAGTGACACTTTTATTAGTCTCTTAAAATTTATGCCGCAGCTCTCACTGGTCTCGTCATGAATTTGTATTTGTGTAGTTGATCTTCAATTAATGTTCATGTTTCACATTCTAATAACGTTTTTCCCATTGAAACGCGTGCTAATAATAGGAAACGAAGATCTCACAGCTAACGTTTGTAATAAGCCGTTAAATTGCTTGTGAAACATGCATACGATGGCCAGATTGTATTGTTTCTTGTAGTATAAGAAGTGTTTTCGGTTACCAGTTCAAATCAGAATATGGTGTAAGATATACAGGTTGTATCTATAAAATAAAACTTTTTTCTCATCTTTTTAGTCTCAACATCTATAGCGCACAAACAAACTTTKTGCAGTCTCAACATCTATWGTCTMAACATCTKTTTAGTCKCAACATMTAWARCGTCACAAACAAAYRAACTYTSTGCAGTACAATTGCAAACACWGTRCAATTACAAKTGAAGACTTCACCGTATACATACCCAGCATTGTGATGATAACACTTAATCAAATGATTTCTTCATACTGTGCTATTCATGATTTCTTCATACTGTGCTATTCTTRAAACATAAACTCACAGAAATATTTTCGGTGTAGATTCAAGAACATATGAACCTGCTTAAAACTTGTTCAAAAACAGAAATAATATTTCTGTGTAGATTCAAGAACTTATGAACCTGCTTAAAACTTGTTCAAAAACATAAATAAGATATCTTCAAGTGTTTGAACACAACATAAACTCAGAAATACATCAACATACAAGGATGTTCTGATGTCTCTAACTAGGAAGATCTAAACCCTAAGAAGGACTGGATTGGGGAGTGAGTCTAGGAAGGGGGTGATGCTCGCCCAGATAGAGATATTTATCGATAGACCACTTGAGAGGCGTGCTCCCACGGAATACATCCCCGGGGGCGAGCGGCGGGGCTTACCCCTACGGAATCGCAGTTACTACAGAGCCCCATTTACACCTGGCACTTAATATATTATAAACTTTATAAACTTGAGTGTTGCACGCAATAACATGATACAAACTATGTCGAGCTTTGGCTCTAACAATTTTTGCGAACTTACAAAACACAGTTTGTGCTCTCAGAATTCTTAGACTCCTTACACAGATGTGGTTTCTTGCTAACTATTGACTCTGTTCTCTTTATTTCTGCTAACTACTTACAGACTCCTACATATATAGATGAAAATAAAGATATCATATAGAATAGATTTCATGTAGAATCTAAACAATTAAGACACTCATTAAATAAACTCTTCCTAACACTCTTTCTTCGCGTCTCACTATAACGTCTCTTCTTTCCATGACAGAGAGAGTCTACATAAACTTAAAACTCAAGATTTGTAATTAATATTTCCAATACTTCTTGAGTCTACATAAACTTAAAACTCAAGATTTGTAATTAATATTTCCAATACTTCTTCTTAATTATAAGTAGGTGAGTTTACAAAATACAAAATTTATATCAAAAAATCATATTCATATGAATTGTCAAATATTTGCAACTAGGTCCACACCTAAAGAACTGGGAAGTTTATGAAATGCATTTATTTGCAAAGATTTTGTAAATATATCTGCAATGTGTTCTTTAGACCTGCAAAACTCTAAACAAATTTCTTTGTTATTCACTAATTCTCTCATAAAATGATACCTTGTATCAATATGCTTGGTTTTCTTATGAAACACATGATTCTTTGATAACATGATGGCTGAATTATTGTCAGAAAACATTGTAATTGGTTCTTGTTGTTCTTACAACAAATATTTTAACATTATTCTCATCCAAACTACTTGACAAGTTGTGCATGTAGTTGCCTTCAGCTCAAACTTGGAAAATGGATTGCTTCCTTGATTTCCATGATACTATACTTGTTCCAAAATGAAATGTGTACACTAAAGTACTTTTCTTGTAATCTATGTTGCCTCCACAATCACTGTAGTTTGAAATATTTTGAAATAGAACACATTATGCCAAAGTCTTTTCTTCCATTCACATATATTATAATTCTCTTTCCTTCCTTCCAATGGGATTCTTTCAGAGACTCCATGAAGCTTGAAATCAGGCTCACTCGATATATAATATCAGACGACCTTGTTGTTTTTATATACATAAGACTTCCTACCATCATTTTAAACACATTGGGATCCACCTTGGAACCTTCATCTTCCTTGCTTAACTTTAATCATCTTATGACAAGTGTAGGAGCTTCTTTGGAATTTATTATATTGAATCTCTTCAATATTTCATGAGCATATTTAGATTGTGAAATAAATGTATCATATTTGGACGAGTGAACTTCAATGCCCAAAAAATATCTTAGAAGCTCCAAATAAGTCATTTCAAATTCATTCTTCATGACTCACTTAAATTCTTCTATGCCAAAGGCACTTCTAAAAATCAAATAATCCACATTTAAGCAAACAATTAGCATATTACCTTGTTGATTTTCTTTGATTTAAAGTGTTGGCTCACATGGACTTCCTTGAAATCCATGAGATAAGACTATGTGATTGTACCAAGCTCTGGGATCTTAATTTAATCCATACCATTCCTTCTTCAATCTGTACAGTTTGTTTTCTTGTTGAGGAATCTCATAGACTTGTGGTTGTTCCACATATACTTTTTCTTCTAAATGTCCATTCGAGAATGTTGATTATACATCCATTTGGTAAAAATACCATCTTTTTTAAGCACCAATGGTTAACATAGTTGTGACTATGTCCATGAGCGCAACTAGTGAAAACGTTTAACTAAAATCAATTCAAGGTTGATGTGTAAAACCTATAGAAACTAATCTTTCCGTGTGCTTCTATACATTCTAATTTTCATCTTGCTTGGTTTTATAAATCCAATTGACAACTTATCACATACTCGTCTTCAGGTACATCTACAAATTTATTCTCAATGCTTTTAATTTCTTCATCCATGGTGTGTGCCCATACATCATCTTTGACAACTTCTTCAAAAGTCAATGGATCACATATTTGTTAAAATAGAAAAAAGATTGAAAATGAATTTGTTGTGTCAACATTATAGATGTCATGAAGACTTCTTGCCTTTCTTGGTAATAGACTTTCTAATGTTGGATTTCGAGATGTAGAACTTCTTGGAATGCCTACAGATCTCACTCGAGTAGTGTGTGCTTTGATTTGTGTTTCATTTCCAAGAGTGGGGGGAATTGTGCACTGAATTATAACTGGTGTTTGAACCACTTAGTATTCCATGTCATCATGCTCGATACCATCAATAATTTTAATTGTGCTTTCTATGCTTTCATTCCATGCTTCATTCTCCATAAGACTGCCTACCATCCTTTTAAATATAGTGGGATCCACCCTGGACCCTTCATCTTCCTTGCTTAACTTTAATCATCTTATGAAAAGTGTTGGAGCTCCTTTGGAATTTATTATATTGAATCTCTTATGTATTTCAGGAGCATATTTAGATTGTGAAATAATTGTATCATCATTGGACTGGTGAAATTTAATGCCCAGAAAAGAGGCTCCAAATCAGTCATTTCAAATTCTTTCTTCATGACAGAATTAAGTTCTTCTATGCCAAAGGCACCTATCAAAATCAAATAATCCAAATTTAAGCAAACAATTAACATATTACCTTGTTGATTTTCTTTGATTTATAGTGTTGGCTCACATTGACTTCTTTGAAATCCATTCTAAGTGAGATACGAATCTATGTGACTATACCAAGCTTGGGATCTTGATTTAATCCATACCGTGCCTTCTTCAATCTGTACACCTTGTTTTCTTGTTAAGGAATATCATAGCCTTCTGGTTGTTCCACATCTACTTTTTATTTGAAATATCCATTCAAGAATGTTGATTTTACATCCATTTGGTAAAAATATCATCTACTCTACGCACCAATGGCTAACACTAACATAACTTTGACAATGTCCATGGGCACAACTAGTGAAAATGTTTAACTAAACTCAATTCTAGGTTGATGTGTAAAACCTATAGCAACTAATCTTGCCTTGTGCTTCTATACATTCTCATTTCCATATTGCTTGGTTTTATAAATCCACTTGACATTTATCACATCCTCGTCTTAGTACATCTACAAATTTCTTCTTAATGCTTTTAATTTCTTCATCCATGGCCTCTGTTGATGCAGAAGCATCATTCCAACTCAGCATATGCGCCAACCAAGAAGCACATCCAACGTGCATTCATGAAGGAGAGAGGCCAAGCCCTCTCATTTTTCAAATTTTTGAAATTCGATCCCATTTAGGAATTTGTGTTTATAAGGCTTCTAATGCCAAGTACGCGTTTGTACAGGAGGTGGTTGAGTTTTCCATTAGTGGTTACCTACAGCTAAGTCCAGATCATTCAGATCTACGACATTCCATTTTTGTAATGTAGCCTCTCTGTGAGAGTGACAGTTCAAAGATGGTGAGGTGGAGGATAAGCTCGTGAGAGAGCCCTCTTTGTAATGAGAGAGTCAGGATTCGGGCAAGGAGTCTCTAGGAAATTAGAGAGGTTATAAGGGAAGTTCAGGTAAGAAGTTAGGAGAGACCAGATAAGAGAGGTCTCAAGAGGGACAGAGTTGAGACTTGTTACAGTCCAACCCTTATAAACATTCTGTATAGATACAAAGACTAATAGAAAAGAAGTTTTTCCTGCATAGTTTTGTTCATGTGTCTATGTTTCAGGAATGAATGTTGTCGGCATAGGTGATAGATAGATTCTTATATCTGTTTGTGAGTTTGTCGATTTCTTTCTGGGCTCTTTAGGCTGTGCAAGGAGTGCACAACAGAACAGAGGAGGTTCTGTAGCCAACACAAGGAGTACGTATCTGAATCTCTGTTTCGATATCAGAGGCGAACATGCTAGGTAGGCACACCAAGAAGAATTCACATTCAGGAGAAGCCTCAAAGTTACTGAACACTCTGGAGGTGAAGACTGTGCAGTGAAGGCACAAAGAAGATAGAACTACTGAAGGTGTTGCAGAAGCTCTGCCAGGCGGGCATTGAGAGAATGCACATGGTGCATTAAGAAGAACTATGTTTCGAGTTCTAAGAGAAGACAAAACTTTTGAAAGTTCTATGGAATCTCTTCCAGGCGGGCATTGAGCGGGTGCAAGTGTGCACAGAAGAACTATGTTTCGAGTGTAGAGGGGGAGAAGAAGAGTATCGAAGAGAAGACACTCACGGAGCTGCTAAACACTCTGTCAGGAGAAGCTCTGGAAAGAGTGCATCAAGAAAAGAGAGTGCAAGAAGAACACGCACAGAGAAAACCCTTCGAGATTTCTGGTTTGAAAAAGATCAGGAGGGAAAGCGTTTCTATAACGCAGGTGAGACCCGAGGTCACTGGGTTCACAGAGAAAGAAAGGGTCCAGGCCTTTGAAGCCTCATAAATCTTCCAAGGAAAAGGAAGAAGCAAAAACTCAAGAGGAAGATCTACAACAACTGTCAGATCTTGTGCAAAGACCCGACAACCATCGGATCCGAAAAAAGGTGCACAGAGTTTAACCTTTGGTATCGTCATGCAGGAGAGCAGCTGAAGATGAATGACGGAGACACTTCATCGAGAAGTGTTGAAATCCCGACAACCGTTGGATCAGGCGAAGATGCGCGAGGTTTAAACCCTTGAACTCCGACATTTCGGAATTTGGGACTTGGAGTAGCCAGAGATTGTGGAGATGTTGCATCGTGAATCCCCAATTCGCAAAATCACGAAAGAGTCCAGATTGTTGGATTTGGAGCGCGAAGGCTTGAGAGCCGTCGGATCAAAGAACAGGAGGAAGGATCTGAGTCATCAGATTTAACATCAAGTTCTGTGAGCCGTCGGATCCAAGGGAAGGTGCACGAGGTTTAGTCCTCATATACATCAAGGATAAGACTCGTAAAAGTCCTGAAGGAGTCAGGACCGTCCTTCAAGGAGGACATGTGGCAAGTAGTCGAGGTTTTGGGGAAATACCTGAAAGGCCCATTTCGACATTTCAACTACCTAAGGATGCAAAGGGCAAGAGTCGGAACTCTTGACCCATGAAATCCTGAAAGAACGTGAGCCGTCGGATCTGGGAGGCTAACAACCATTGATCTCCCTTAGATTCAGTACTTCGACATTTCAGGTATCGGGAGATTGAAAGCCTGGAATCGTGACTGTTGAAGTCGTGAAGCCGCAAAGTGCAAAATCATGAGAGGATCTAGACCGTTGGATCCAAGAATGGGATAGCCATTGGATTAGAACTCCTAGTAAATTTCAGAAATTGGGGGCTTCAGAACTTCGAAGGTTCCAAGGACGAGAGATGGGAGACTAGAGGTCAAGAGTTGCGAAGTCTCGAAGCGATCAAGGTCATCTAATTATGGAGGACACGTGGTGGAGATCGGGGATTTCGGTACTCCAGATACCGGAAGTGCGAAGGGAAAGAATTCGAGGTTCTTGACACATGAAGTCAAGAAACAACGTGAGTCGTTGGATGTGGGAGGATCATAGCCATTGATCTCTCCCTTGGATTTGGTGTTTCGACATTCCAGGTACTGGGAAGTCGAAGGAGAAAGGACTAGGAAAACCTTCCATCGGGAAAGCCCGAAATCGCGAGTCACGAAATCCTGAAAAATATTCAAAAGTCAGCACTAGGACACGAGACCAGTCGTATGATAAACGAACCAGGGGAGGAGCTAGAGATTCGTTAGGCCTGTTTCGGGTTTCATCAATTCGAAGGTTGAAGACTAGGAGTCGTAGCTGTTGAAGTCGCGAAATCGCAAAACGTGAAAAGTCGGTAAGCACTTGGACGCTAAGCGCCTGGTCACAGAGGGTGGTCACGTGGACGGAGGCTAAGGGAGGTACAACCCTTTTAAGCGTTTCAGCAACTAGGAAACGAAAGGACGAAGAGTCCAAGAGAAATCTCGCAGACAGGAGTTCTGAAACCCCGAAACGCGAAAGGCGTGGTTACAGCATAGAGAAGAACACCGAAGAAAATGTGTGCACGTAGGTTATTCTCAAATTTTTGTGCCAGGAATTCAAAGGGGACCTGTGGATTCAATTTAAAGGGGTTCCAGTGGGAGACGAAGAGCCATTTTGGTTCTAGAGAAGATCGATCCAGAGACCGGGAGGTCAGCAGAAATCTGTTGAGGTAGGAGAACTGTGTCAAGGGTATCAGAGCAAAGGAGAAAAAAAGAAGAAGGAGGAGGTCGTCAATTTGTTCATAAACAAAGGAGGGATGGAAGGAGAAATTCTGATGACAATAGGTGGAATCAGAATCAGAAATTCATCTGAATGTATCAGGTGAAGAAGGAAACAAAGTCTTAGACCTCTGTGGAGATTGTTGCAAGGTGCGCAGCAACAAATAGACAACCAGGTGAGTTGTAGGGGGACATGGAGATGCTCTCAGGCATAGAGTGATCCTTAGGCTTTCCAGGAGGGCAGGCGAAAGAAGAAAATGGCTACTGAAGGCCATGAGCATGGTGGAAGAGGAGACCACCAACAGATGAGTAGAGCTGAGAGGGACAAAGAACTCGCTGACATAAGAGAGAGGATGGAGGTGCTTGAATTGTGGATGTAGCAGAATGCACAAGCATGATGGGTACATGAATGGCCCATGAAAATAAAAGCGAAGTGGTCAGTCAATAAATTGTTGGCAAGGAAACAGTAAAGGTTGTTGAGGAAGCGGCTGAGGTATGTTGAAAGCCTCAGTGGCATAGAATTGGTTTGCATTTGTAAGCCAGAAATTGGAGAAGCCCTCAGTGATGAGGAAGAGAGATCAGTTCCAAATCTCATAAACTACCAGGAAAGAAAACATGAATTTTTCAATTGCTAGGTGAGTAATGAGATGATATCATTGGAGGATCTCATAGACTGTCAGGAGGACAGTAGGGAAAATTCATATTGCCAGGTGGGCAAAGGTATGAAATGGACTGAAGATGTCATAGACTGCCAAGCAGGTAGCGGAGAACTCCCATACTGCCAGGTGGGCAAGGGAGATAAAATGAGCTAAGAAGTGAGTTCAGATCAGCAAGGAGTGATGATGGAAATGGGATCAATGGATCTCATGGACTGCGAGACGACCAGCAAAAATTTCCCAATTTTCCAGGTGGGCAATGAAACAAATTTGAGGCTAGGTGAAGACCTTATGAACTCAGAGGAGAGTTCAGGTCAACGAGGAGTGCTGACAGGAGAATATCAGAGGAGCATTCTGATCATTGGAGGGATCAAGGTATTCCTACCAAGCAGCCTAGTGGAGGCCAGAGTAAGTGTTGCAGAGGTAGCAACAACAAACAGAGACCCAGTAGAAACTGTCATGGAGGAAGAATTGAAGTAGACACTGACGTTTTCCAAAGGGGAAGGAGAAGATCATTCAACCGAATTGCTCAAAATTTTCATCCAGGGAGCCAAAACAGGGATGACTATAGAACTGGAACCTGCAGCAGAGAAGGAAGCAGACAACATGGGATTTTTTGATCTGTGTGAAGAATTGGAAGCCATGGAGAGAAGGGTGATGGTGAAAATCCTGAACATCCAACAAGTTAGGTTGGAGATAGATGGAGGAGCATACTAGTCCTAGGAGAAGCTGGATGAAACTGAAAGTATGCCAGCAAGAGAAATTCTAGCAGGAGAATTTCCATAGGGAGAAGATGAGTAGCAGTTCAGTGATGAAACTGCATAAGAGGAGTCTGCAGCAGAGTGTCCAGCTAGTGCCATAGAAGAGGAAAATAGCAAGGGGGATCATGATTATCTACCCACTGAGATGACAGAGTTGCAGCCGACGCGACTGCATACAGAGAACCAACCATGGGAGCAGATGGACAAGATAATTGAAGAAATCAGAAGGTTGATGTTGGATTCAGCAGCAGAGACTGCTAGCGATGAGAAGCTGAGAAGAGGAGGACCTTCAAGAGAAGCAGAGCAACAACAACAATAGCAGAGCAGAGGAGCAGATGAAAAACTCCAAAGAACAGTTTGGGATCAAGGTGGATTTCAACAGAGATGTCGAGGAGCTCATGATCAGGAGAACAACAGACTGTGAACCATTGGATCTTTAGCTCTGATAGCACTTGACGTAGTTCCCCTACCTCAACAGGGTTCTGCTGATCTCCCAGTCTCTGGATCGATCTTCTCCCAAGCCATAATGGCTCTTCGGCTCCCACTGGAACCCCTTTAAATTGAATCCACGGGTCCCCTTTGAATTCCTGGCACGGGCCTTTGAGAATAACCTGCATGCATGCCTCTGCTTCGGTGTTTTTCTCTATGATGTAACCATGCCTTTCGCGTTTCGAGACTCCTATCTATGAGAGTCCTCCCGGACTCTTCCTCCTTCCAATTCTCGATCGCCGAAACACCGAAAAGGGTTGTACCTCCCTTAGCCTCCATCCACATGACCACCCTCTATGACCACGCGCTTAGCGTCCAAGCGCTTATCGGCTTTTCACGTTTCGCGATTTTGCGACTTCAACAGCTACGACTCCCGGCCTTCAACCTTTGAATTTATGAAACCTAAAAGGGGCCTAACGACTCTCTAGCTCCTCCCCTGGGTCGCTTCTCATACGACCGGTCCCGTGTCCTAGCGCTAACTTTTGAACACTTTTCAGGACATCGTGACTCGCGATTTCGGGCTTTCTCTATCCAAGGTTTTCTGGGTCCTTGCTCCTTCGACTTCCCGGCACCCGGAATGTCAAAACACCAAATCCAAGGGAGATATCAATGGATGTGATCCTCCCACATCCAACGGTTCACGTTGTTTCGTGACTTCATCGGTCAAGAACCCCAAATTCTTGCCCTTCTCACTTCAGGTATCCGGAGTACTGAAATCCCCGATCTCTACCATGCGTCATCCACAATTAGATGACCCTAATCACTTCGGGACTTCGCAACTCTTGACCTCTAGTCTCTTGTCTCTCGTCCTTCGAACCTCCGAGGTTTTGAACCCCCTGATTTCCAAAATTTGCTTGGAGTTCTGATCCGACGGCTATCTCGTTACTGGATCCAACAGTTTAGATCCTCTTGCAATTTTTCACTTCGCGACTTCGTGACTTCAGCAGTCATAATTCCATGTTTTCAATCTCCCGACACCCGAAATGTCGAAGAACTAAATCCAAGGGAGATAAGCAGTTGTTAGCCTCCCACATCCAACAACTCACGTTCTTTCGGGATTTCATGGGTCAAGAGTTCTGACTCTTTCCCTTTGCATCCTTCGGTAGCTGAAATTCCGAAATGGGCCTTTCAGGGATTTCCTGGAAACCTTGACTACTTGCCACGTGTCCTCCTTGATGGACGGTCCTGACTCCTTCGGGACTTTGACGAGTCTTCTCCTTGACGTATATGAGGACTAAACCTCATGCACCTTCCCCTGGATTCGACAACTCACAGACCTTGATGCTAGATCTGACGGCTCAGATCCTTCCTCCTATTCTTTGATCCGACGACTCTCAAGCCTCTGCGCTCCAGATCCAACAGTCTGGACTCTTTCGGGTTTTCGCGAACTAGGGATTCGCGATGCGGCGCCTCCACGATCTCTCACTGGTCCAAGTCCCAAATTCTGAAATGCCAGAGTTCAAGAGTTTAAACCCCACGCATCTTCGCCCAATCCAATAATTGTCAGGATTTCGGCACTTCTTGACGAAGTGTCTCCGCCATTCATCTTCAGCTGCTCTCCTGTGTGACGATACCAGAGGTTAAACTCTATGCACATTTCTCTGGATTCGAAGGTTCTCCGGTCTTTGGACAAGATCTGACGGTTGTTGTAGCTCTTCCTCCTGAGCTTTCGCTTCTTCCTTTTCCTTGGAAGATTTCTAAGACTTCAGAGGCCTCGACCTTTGCTTTATCTGCAAACCCGGTAACCTCAGGTCTTGTCTATGTTATAGAAACGCTTTCCCTCCTTAGCTTTGTCAACCCAGAAATCTCGAAGGGTTTTCCTTGTGCGCGTTCTTCTTGCACTCTCTTTGCTCAATGCACTCCTTGCAGAGCTTCTCCTGACAGAGTGTTCAACAACTCTGTGAGTGTCTTCCCTTCGACACTCTTCTTCTCCCCCTTTTCACTCGAAACATAGTTCTTCTGTGCACACTTGCACCCGCTCAATGCCCACCTGATAGAGCTTCCACAAAACTTTCAAAAGTTATGTGTTCTCTTCGAACTCGAAACAGAGTTCTTCTTAATGCACCATGTGCATTCACTCAATGCCCGCCTGGCAGAGCTTCCACAACACCTTCTGTAGTTTTGTATTCTCTGTGCCTTCACTGCACAATATTCACCTCCAGAGTGTTCAGTAATGAGGCTTCTCCTAAATGTGAATTATTCCTGGTGTTCCCACCTGGCATGTTCCCCTCTGATCTCAAAAGAGAGATTCAGATATGCACTCCTTGCGCTAGCTACAAAACCTCCTTTGTTTTGTTGTGCACTCCTTGCACAGCCTAAAGAAACCAGAAAGAAATAAAAAAACTCACAAACAGATAGAAGAATCTATCTATTACCTGTGTCGACAACATTCATTCCTGAAACATAGACACATGAACAACAATGTGCAGGAAAAACTGCTTTTCTATTAGTCTGTGTATCTATACATAATGTTTACAAGGGATGGATTGTAACAAGTCTTAGCTCTGTCCCTCTTGAGACCTCTCTGCTCTGTTCTCTCCTAACTTCCTACCTGAGCTTCCCTTCTAACCTCTCTAATTTCCTAGACACTCTCTTCCCGAATCCTGACTCTCTCATTACAAAGAGGGCTCTTTCACAAGCTTATCCTCCACCTCACCATCTCTGAACTATCACTCTCACAGAGCAACTACATTACAAAAATGGAAGGTCGCAGATCTGACTGATCTGGACTTAGCTACAGGTAACCACTAACGGAAACCTCAACCACCTCTTGTACAAACGCATACTTGGCTTTAGAAGCCTTATAAACACAAATTCCTAAATGGGATCGAATTTCAAAAATTTCAAAAATGAGAGGGCTTGGCCTCTCTCCTTCATGAATGCACGCTGGATGTGCTGCTTAGCTGGCGCATATACTGAGCTGGAGTGATGCTCCTGTATCATCTGTCCATACATCATCTTTGACAACTTCTTCAAAGGTCAATGGATCATCTATTTGTTAAAATAGAACAAGGACTGAAAATGAATTTGTTGTGTCAACATTATAGATGTCACGGAAACTTCTTGTCTTTCTTGGTAATAGACTTGCTAATGTTGGATCTCGAGTTGTAGAACTTCTTGGACTCCCTGCAGCTCACTGGAGTAGTCTGCGTTTTGATTTGTGTCGCATTTCGACGAGGGGAGAGAATTGCAAACTAAATTATAACTAATGTTTGAACCACATCATATTCCATGTCATCATGCCTGATACCATCAATAATTTTAATTGTGATTTCTATGCTTTCATTTCATGCTTCATTCTCCACAAATTGAGCATAGTGATTATAACTTTTTTTGCAACATGAACATACAATTTGTATGTTTTTGTATCTTCAAAATACCCAAGAAATATTGATTGATATATTTTTTTATCTAGATTCTTTCTAGGCTAATTTGGAATATGTACTTATGCCATGTGCTTATGCCACACAACCAAAACTTTTAACTGGGCCACATTATGCTTCATACCTATTGGCTGCCAACATACTGCGCCCCATTTCCATGATGCTTATGCCACACAACCAAAACTTTTAACTGGGCCACATTATGCTTCATACCTATTGGCTGCCAACATACTGCGCCCCATTTCCATGATGGTGCGATTATTCCTATCTGCGACACCATTCTGCTGTTAATGCCATGAACTTTACAAAAGTTCTCAAACTCTCTTGAAATATATTTTCCTCCTTTGTCGGTTCTTACAACCTTGATGTAACAGGGCATTCTATTGCTTTTCAAACATGCATGGGATGGCTAATTTGTATTATCTCTGATATTATAAGAAGTATTGTGCAGTTAACAACTCAAATCAGAATATGGTTTATGATGTACAGCTTTTATATATCAAATAAAACATTTTCCTCATTTTTTTCTTACCGCGCTGTAGAAAATGACAGAGATAGTTGTAAACTATGGATATATTGCCTTTGGATATGAATATATCTCTTTCATGGTAAATGACAATTTTACTCCTCTCTTAA
>JZKD02S1679574.1:55782-70839 GCA_000966675.3 Picea glauca | reverse complement strand
TGAACCAGAGACAGAGTTACTTACATCCATGACCAAGCCATTCCATCTTTCTAGCAATGAGCACAAGATTAGAAGAGACCTAACCTCATCATCAAAGTCCACTTTTACAGAAATTAGTTGATTAGTAACCGTATTAAATTCATTTAAATGATCTGCAATAGACCCACCTTCCAACATCTTCATATTAAATAATCTCTTCATTATAAATACCTTATTAGATGCCGAGGGTTTTTCATATAATTTGGCCAACGCATCCATCAAACCCTTCATTGTCTTATCTTTCGAAATATTGAAAGCCACCGACGCTACCAGGCTCAGCCGTATCATTTCCTAGAGCCTTTCTGTCAAGAATCTCCCATTATCCGTCCTTCATGGCCGCCAGCTTCTTTGCTACTCCGCTCAATGGTAGGAATAGATCCTTCTGATATAAATAGTCTTCCATCTGCATCTTCCATAACTAGTAGTTTTGGCCATTAAATTTCTTGACCCTAAACTTTCCATCTTCTAACATTACTCCCACTCGAACCAGGAACCCTCTTTTCCTGCGAGTTACCTTATGCTCTGATACAAGTTGTTAGAAAAATAAGACCGCGGAGCAATAAAATAAAACAAATGCAGAAACAAAACACAGAAGACACACAATACAAGAGAGACACAGATTTACGTGGTTAACCCAGTGTGGGCTACGTCCAACAGAGAAATTGCTAGGTCCTTCCTTTATTATTATCCAGCAAATGAAGGGATAGAACCTACAGAAAAACCCGTTGTAACTTCCTCTTCTTTCTCTCATAGTCTCCTCTCTCAGAATACAATATTCACCATCATCCATAGCCACAATACATTTCCCTCATAAAGAGGGTTTCCTTCTAGGGAAAAAAACCCTAACATAATCTCTACCGTTAGATATGCGACCTTATAATGAACGGTCTAGATTTACAATGAAATTACAATATACTTTTACAAGGCAATTTTTGCTTCAGGGGCTTTGCCCCCGAACCCCCGTTGGGGGCCTGCTTGCCTCCAGACCCCCCAGCCGGGGGGATAGCCCCCCGGACCCCGCAAAGGGGTTACCCCCCCTTTTCACTCCCCCGAGTGGAAGAGTGTACATACTTCTAGGGTGTAAATACTTCATGGGGTATAAACATGGTTGAAAGAAAGGACCTCTGAATCAGGAAGATAATCAGGCTCCACAACCAACATCTTTCTCATCATTGAGATTTCTCCTAGCTTATGGTTCACACACATGAACCACTTCCTCTATGTCTCTGAGGTTTTCCACATACCTAAACCATATTTTCAACATACTTTGCTATTTTTTGGCCAACAACCCCTTGACTGGCCACTTTTCTTTCCTCCTCAAAGGCCATTCATACACCCAATGTGTCTTTTTATCCTGTTGCACCCACAGTGCAAGCGCTTACATTCTCGCTCTTACTTCAGTGAGATCTTTATCCATCTCATCCTTTCTCTACCGTTGATGGTTCTTCTTTCTACCATGTCCATAGCCTTCAGTAGCCTTCTTCTTGTTCCTATCTTCCCTCCTAGAAAACTTGTTGTTGTCACTCTACAACTGAGAGTATGTCAAGCATTTCCCTAGATTCCACTTGACTGTCTATTGACTTTTGTGTCCTGCAACAATCACCACAGAGTTTCAACACTTTTTTTTCCTTTTTCTTCCATCTGTAAGCTACCTTTTTTGCCTACAGAAGTCAAATCCCTCTTTGATACCAAATGATGCAGACCCCCGACCCTCAGGCCAAGATCCACACAGGATCGATCTTCTTTGAATCCACAGAACTGAAATAGTTCTTTCGGGCCCTCATTGGAACCCCATGAATTTGATCCACAGGTGCTTCACAAAAACTCCACCGACACAAGCAATGCACCAGGCATGAGTCTTCACCTTCACACGGCCACCAGATATGGCTGCGACCTTTACCGAAAAGGAATTTTGGGTTTCACAATCCTGAGAGATCAATGGTCCATGTCCCTCTTGGACCAACGGCTATGATCCAACTAGATTGACGACTCACCTCCTTTCAGGAATTTCCCCAAAAACCTTGGCCGCTCACCACGTGTCCTTTTGTGTACGGTCACAATGATTTCCAGATTTCATGACCTGAGACTTTTTGTCTCCCGACTCTTTCTCCTCGAACTCCCAGTGTCCGAAACCCCGATGGCTTCCGGATCTCTGCCACGCATCCTCCATAAATGGACGGTCCATATTTTTTTTTTTGAGACTTTGATGAGTCCTCTCTTTTTCATATACGAGGGCTAAACCTTGTGCACCTTCTCCTGGATCCGATGGCTATCGGCCCTTCGCACTAGATCCGATGGCCAAAACTTAATTTACATGTGCGTGTTTCTCCTGGGTGTCTGGACGTGGTGTGAATGGTCTAGATCTCTTCCCCAGTGCCCGAATCAATGATAGTTGTGCTCTCCCGAGCTCACGCTTCTCCCTTCCCCTTGGAATATTTTCGAAGTATAGAAGGTCTCGGCCTTTGTTCTTTATCCTCTCTACAAGCTCCGCAACCTTGGTCTTGTCTACATTCTTGGGATGTTGTCTCTCCTAAGCTTTGTCAATTCAGAAACCTTGAGAGGTTTCGCAATATTTTTCTCCTCTCGGTTGTTACTCTATGTGCAAAGGCACTATTCCTTCTGATCTTTCTTCCTCTAAACTTAAATGGTTCATTCGAACTCTGCAACCTCTTGTAGGAACTTTGCATGAAATGGTGCTATCTCTTCTAATATTATCTGTGGCTCTTACCTCAAAGTGTCTCTGTCCCTTTCTCTGCTTGAAGGGATTTAAGTGCCCTCTGGCAACTTCCTGCTCAAGCACTCCTTTCTAAGCCTGCAAGGTGTTCAATAAACCTATTAAGGTCTTCCTGTGACACTTCTCCTATCTCAGAACTCAAAAGAGTTCCTTCTTTGCACACTTTCACCAACTTGATGCCATCCTGGCAGAGTTCTCCAGAATCCTCAGTGACTCTATCTTCTTACCAAACTCGAAATATAGTTCCTCCTGTGCCCTCTATGCACGCACTCAATACCCTCTTGGCAGAGCTCTACAGAACCTTTAGTAGTTCTATCTTCTCACTAAACTCAAAATAGAGTTCTCCTCAATGCATCCAGTGCATTTGTTCAATGCCCTCTTTGCGGAGTTTCTGCAGAATCCCTTAGTGATTATGTTTTCTCTGTGCCTTCCTCTGCACAATCTTACCTCCAAGGTATTCATTAGCCTTGAGGCTTCTCGCTTAGTCTAAGACTTCCTATGGGGCACCCTCCTAGAACGTCTTTGTCCAAATTCCACAGAATTCAAAAGTGCACTCTATGCACTAGCTTACAGAACCCGTAGTGTTCTATCATGCAACCTCTTGCATGAAACCACAAAGAACCAGACCTAAAATTAAAGAACCCATTAGACAATGACTCATGTCTGTAACCTAAAAATGAAAACTAACATACATATACAACATATCATAACACATAGAGACATTCATTCATAAACACATAAACAAACAAAGAATCTCATGCAGGAAAAACTGCTCTTTGTATTAATATGAAATGTCTGATTACAATGTGTTCGTGCTCGGACTGCAATAGAGACTCATCTCTCTCTTCTCTACTCTCTTGTCTATCCTATCTCTACTCAAAAATAAGATCCAATATCTTTTACATGAGGGGGATATTTGATATATTCCCTCTTTCCTCACCAACCCTCATCAATTACATTCAATTACATTGAATGGGCCATCTAATCTAAATTAGAGTTAGATCCATTTCTACCTATAAACCATTATTCGACATTAACTATAGCTTGATCAATGGAACGGCTTGGCACTACCAGCCTTACAAACATTTAATACATTAAATTCCAATTTGAAATTTGAAAGTGAGAGGGTTGCGCCTCTCCTCTCGATTAAATGTGCGCTTTGATGTGCTGGTTGGCTGGCTCGTAGCTGGATTGGAGCGATGCTTCTACATCAAAATGTGGTGACACTACATAATGGGTAGAATTTTTTTACTATTGATGGATAATAGCGAGGTGAAATATTTATTTAGCCAACCAGATCTTAATGCAAGACAAGAAATATGGCTAGCCTTCTTGAGAAAATTCGACTTCGAGGTCAGACATATCAAGGGTAAGGAAAATAAAGTAGCAGACGCTTTAAGTAGAAGAGTCCATGGGTTATTTGAGATAAATATCAGCAGGGCAGAGAGTAATCTAGAACAAATAATAAGGATGATAGGTATTAACGATGGAAATTACACTAAGATAATGACATAATTACAAAACAGTACCACCAACCCTGACAAACCAGATCTAAGCATCGACAAGAAGGGGCTATTATGATTTAAAAACAGACTTTACATACCAGATTCAACAGAATTGAAATTAATAGTTTTGGATGAAGTGCATAAGAAACTGTATTCTGGCCACCCAGGTTACCAGAAAACAATAACAACACTTAGAAAACTATTTTTTTGGCCTAGTATGAAGGGTGAAACAACAAAATACTTGGCTACGTGATGATGCAGGAGCATCATCAACAGCAAGCGAGCACGAAGGCAGAAGACAGCTGGGACTAGCACCAACGCATTTTTGCACATGTCAAAAAGTTTTGAATGTTTTGAGAGTTTGAAAAGAGAGGAATTAATTGTAATAGTTAAAGGAGGCATACCTGCACTTATGTATAAGTGTTGTAATCGAATTGTGAGAAAATTGCTCTTATCTACTTAATGTAAAGGCATTTAAGCCCAGTTAATGAAAGTAGGTAGATTTAAATTGTTGATTAGACAGTTTTAGGAGTTAGGAGGGAAAACGGATATAGACACCCTCACCTTTGCATCATTGTATCAATCAGAAGTAGAGTTGTAACATAAGTACAGAAGAGGAAGAAGAGAGATGTAGTAGGAAGTTGTAGAAAATAACCCATGTACATAAGTTTTGAGTTAATATATGGAGCTTTGACTCAAATTCATGGTGTTATGATGCTTTATGTTTATACATGGTGAATGGTGTGCTTATGATTGTTTTGTTCTCTCTACATTTCATTTGTTGTTATGATGTGTGTATGTATGACATCAAATTGAATGTTTGAAGTCTAAGAGAGAGAGAGAGAGAATGAGTTTCAATTGTTTATCTTCATGAGTGAGATTTCCTGCAAGGAGTGCAGTGAAAATGTCCACAAGGTGTGCATTGACAAGGTTTAGAGTCTACCTCTGAAAGCTCAGGAGAGATAAATTTGTTCTCATTCTAGCAGAAGTGCAAGTGGAGCACAAAATCCATGCAAGGTGTGCATAGGCTAGATGAGACCTTAGAAGTTGTTAACTAGGGTGGAAGAGAGAAAGACTATTGTTGCAGAGTTGCACAGAGTCGAGAAAATTGAATACTTAAAAGTATTTGAAGGATTTGTCGCAAGGAGTGTGTGCAGGAGTCTTTCTTTTGGAGGCTCGAATTTACCAGAGAAATCTCAGAAGGGGTAGCACTTTTGAAGTATTCAAGGGAAGGCAGGAAGTGAAATCTTTGTGCAGAAGGTTAAGTCCCACAACGGTTTTTGGAGGGAATAAATTGAATGGTTAGAATTCTCCGTGGAGAACTTGCAAAATTGCGAGGACCGTAGGATCTATAGAAGCTGCAAGGTGGATAAGAGTAGATGAAACCGTCACCTTGATATCCAGAATCAACGGGGGTCATTGATCGTGATCTGTTTGAGCTGTCAGATCATTTCGGGATTCCAGAGTTTGTAAGTTCGGAGTGTGGACAAACCCTTTAGTTACTCAAACTTCTGAAGTGTTAAATAGATCATCGTGTGTGAAGAAAGTCGGAAAGCTTGAGTGACAGATGGTAAGAATCCTCGTCGGAATAGAGAATGGTGAAGGAGACAGGTGGCATACGTATCATCAGGCAGAGTCAAAACTTCGGTGACCATTTCGGGGTTTCGAAGGTGGAAGAACTGGGGCCCTTGCATCAAGATTCACAAAATCGCGAAGTCCGAAATTTTGAATTGTCGAAAAAGTCTTATTTGGAAGCCAATCTTTGCTGAACGCATCAGGAGTTTGGCATTTCAGCATTTCCAGAGGTAAGAGGTAGGGATTCTTTGTTCTATAATTTCCGAAGTTGTGAAATGCGATACAACTGTGGGGAAGGACACGGCCAAACATTTTGGCGAATCGACATTTCAGGTTCTCGGCAGTAGAAGGTCGAGAAACGTGACAATAGATATTGCAAAGTCCCGAAGTTGCGAAGAGCGCGAATTTATTGTGTCCAAGAAGATTTGGGTTGACGCCTGTCATTTGTTCAGGTAGGCTCAATTCATAAGGACCTGTGGAAAACACTGTTGAGTGTGTGTGGGATTCCCAGTGAGGGAACCGAAGAGTCAATCAGACTCAAGGGGCATAAATTGAACGATCATGCGTGGACCTTGGCTTGAGGGTTGGGGGTCTACGTCATTTGGTATCAGAGCCTAACTCTGTTTGTATATTGCAGACAGAGGAAGCGAAAAGAGGATAAGGAAAGTAGAAGAAGCTATTTTCTTTCTATAGAAGAGGAAGGAAAATATTTATAATGATGCCGCCGAGGAGAAGGGACATGCAATTACCCGATCCAGCAGTGGAAAGGGAAATGCACAAACTATGTTCTAGGCTTGATGCCATGGAGACAACACAGAGGCGCAGAGTTGGAGATGTCAGCGAAGTTGAGAGTGAGAATGGAGATGAAGGAGAAGAAGTTGCAGTTGAAGATGTAGTGGATGAATTTCTATTCATGGTTGTTGCAAGGATAGGTGCCAGAGAAAAAATGGACATTCCAGTATATGAAGGAAACATGGATGTAGAAGAGCTTCTAGACTGTATTAGAGCTCTAGATAAGTATTTTGACTATGAGGATGTTGAGGAAGACAAGAAGTTCAAACATACTATCACAAGACTTAAAGGACATGTAGCATTATGGTGGGATGAACTGCAAGCTGACAGACGCTGTAAAAGCAAGCAGAAAATCAAAAGTTGGGATAGAATGGTTGTGAAGATGAAAGAAAAATTCATACCCAAGGATTATCAAATTACTTTGTTTCGGAGAATGTAGAATTTGAGACAGAAGCTGATGTCAGTGAAGGAATACACTAAAGAGTTCTACAAGATAAACATTAGAGTAGGTCAACAGGAAAGCGATGATGAAAAGGTTGCCAGGTACATGAATGGTCTGAGATATGACATTCAGGACGAGATGAGCATGATGACCATTGAGAATGTGGAAGATGCTTATCATATGGCTCTGAAAGTTGAAGAGAAATTGAGCCAAAATCAAGGTCAGAGAGGCCAAGGAAGAAGTCCAGCTAGAGGAAAACCAATTGCCCAAACAAAGCTCAGAAATATAAAGAAGAGGGGAAGAAACCTCAAACCCAAAATGAGAGAGGGGGAAGCTCACAGAGAGGGAAGTATGCTGATAGAAATACTTTTCCTTGTACCATAGGAAGAGGAAGAGGAAGAGGGGGTGAAATAAAATGATTTACCTATGGAAAGAACAGACATAAGTCTTATGAATGTCCAGATAGAAAGAAATAAGGTGGTGAGATGCACATTGCTGAAGCACAAGGATGGAATGTTGAGGCAGAAGATGCTAAGGGCAGAAGATCCTTGATGATGAGGAAATTTCTCTTAACGCTAGAGAAGGAGGCAGAGAACCCATCCCAGAGAAACAAAATTTTTCGGACTCCTTGCAAGACAAAAGAGAAGGTATGCAAAGTCATCGTGGACAGTGGTAGCACAAACAATCTCATTTCTACACAGATGGTAGAAAAGTTGGAGTTGGAGACTATTGAACATCCAATCCCATACAGAGTTTCGTGTATACAAAAAGGACATAAGGTAAATTTCACTAAATAGTGTTTAGTTGAATTTAAAATAAGGGGATATAAGGATGAAATACTATGTGATGTCATTCCCATGGATTTTTTTCATCTATTGTTGGGTAGACCATGGCAATATGACAAGAATGTGATTCATGATGGGAGAAAGAACACATACACCCTAGAGAAGAATGGGAGAAATCACATGTTGTTGTCGATTAAGGATAAAGAAGTGAAACCAGAGGTAAACAACATGGTACTTCTCATGAGTGGGAAGGAACTTATTAAGGAGGTTAAAAAGAAAGAATATACACAATTCATTGTGGTCAGGAAGACTAGAATTGTTTTGACTAGTACAAGAGTGGATGATTTACCGGAGGAGATCCGAAAGTTGTTGGAGGAATTTGCTGATATAGTAGTGGATGAACGACCTTGTTCGTTGCAACCTATCAGAAGTACAAGTCATCACATTGATATTATACCTGGAGATATTTTACCAAACAAAGCCGCATACAGGTTGACGCCGCAGGAGAATGAAGAAGTCAAGAGACAAGTCCAGTATTTGATGGATAAAGGATTTATTCAAGAGAGTTTGAATCCATGTGTTGTTCCAATAGTGCTCAGCCCAAAGAAATATGGAGGTTGGAGGATGTGTACAGACTCAAGGGAAATCAACATGATTACCATCAAATATAGATTTCCATTCCCAAGGATGGACGATTTGATGGATTGCATGAGTGGAACAAAGTTTTTTTCAAAGATTGATTTGAAAAGAGGATATCATCAAATTCGGATGAGAGAAGGTGATGAATGAAAGACAGCATTCAAAATGAATGAGGGGCTGTATGAATGGCTTGTTATTCCATTTGGCTTAACAAATGTGCCTAGTACTTTCATGAGGTCAATGAATGAAGTCCTGAAGGAGTTTATCGGGAAATTCGTCATTGTATATCTTAACGATATATTAATTTTCAACAGGACAGAAGTAGAACACTTGAAGTATTTAACTACAGTGATGAGAAGGTTGCAGCAAGAGAAGTTGCTGATAAATATAAAGAAATCGTCATTCATGAGGAAAGAGCTCATTTATTTGGATTTTTTTATCTCTGCAGATGAGCTGAAAATGGATCCAAATAAGGTCGAGGCGATTAAGAATTGGCCATCGCCAAAAAGTGTATTTGAAGTTCGAAGCTTCCATGGATTAGCTAGCTTCTACAGGAAATTCATCCGAAATTTCAGTGGGATTAGTGCACCGATGATCGACATGGTGAAGAAAAGACACAAATATTTTCATTAGACAGAGAATGCAGAGAAGAGTTTCAACCTACTGAAGAGGAAAATTACTGAAAAGTCAATTTTGGTGTTGCCAGATTTCAGCAAGACGTTTCAAGTCAAGTGTGACGCTAGTGGATTTGCAATTGGAGGGGTCTTGAGCCAAGACGACAGACCGATCGCATACTTCAGTGAGAAACTAAATGAAGCGAAGGTTAAGTACTCCACATATGACAAAGAATGTTATGCGGTCATTCAAGCGCTGAAGAAATGGAGACATTATTTGGTTCCTAAAGATTGTGTTTTGTATAGTGACAATCATGCCTTACAATTCATGACTCAACAGGAGAAGTTGAACCAAAGACATGTTAAATGGGTTGAATACATGCAAAATTTTACTTTTGTAATTAAACATATTTTTGGAACTACTAACAAAGTTGTTGATACTTTGAGCAGGAAATGTTTACTTATGCAGGAATTTAGGGTCAAAACTTTGGGTTTTGATAATCTCAAAGAGATGTATAGGGAAGATCCAAATTTTAAAGAGGTGTATGAGGTGTTTGAGAATCCAATTCTCAGGGACAGAAGCTCATGTACCGAATATATGATCTAGGATGGATTATTATTCAGGGGCAATCGGTTATGTATTCCAAAATGCTCCATGAGGGAGAATCTGTTGAAAGAAAAACACAACGGAGGATTGGCCAGACATTTCGGTCATGAAAAAACGTTCTCGAAATTAAATGGATCATATTTTTGGCCGGGGATGAGGACAGATGTCAAGCGATTTGTGGACAGATGTAGAATTTGTTAGCACACAAAGGGGAAAAGGAAAAACACAGGGTTATATCAACCATTACCCATACCTGAGAGGCCGTGGGATGCCATAAGCATGGATTTCATACTGGGGCTGCTAAGGACACAAAGAGGATTTGATTCAATCTGTGGTGGTAGACAAATTTTAAAAAATGGCACATTTCATACCATGCCAGAAAACCAGTGACACAACTCACATTGCGAACCTGTTTTTCAAAGAAGTCGTTAGACTTCATGACTTGCCAGGGAGTATTGTTTCAGATCGGAATACCAAGTTCATGGGACATTTCTGGAGGACTTTATGGAAGAAGTTGGGGACAAGTTTGTCATTTAACTCAGTGTATCATCCTTAGACAGATGGGCAGATAGAATTTGTGAACAGGATCTTAGGAGATTTGTTGAGAAGCCTAGTAACTGAACACCATAGTAAGTGGGAACATATTCTGCCACAGGTGGAATTTGCTTACAATGATTCACTCAACAGAAGCACAGGACATAGTCCATTTCAGATTGTTTATGGAATGCAACCCAGAGTATTTTATGAATTGAAAGATTCAGAACAAGATGAGACTAGAAGTGCTAGCGCAGAGGATTTTGCAGAAGTGATGAAGAATCTTCACAGTAGAGTTAGAAAACGGTTGCAAAATTCGAGTCAAGAGTATAAGTGCAGAGAAGAACAACATAGGCAAGAACTTCAATTTTAGGTGGGTGATCTGATTCTTGCACATCTGAGGAAAGAAAGGTTCCCAAGGGGAACATATAACAAGCTGAAGATGAAAAAGATTGGACCATGCAAGGTCGTGAAGAAATTTGGGGCAAATGCATATGAGATTGAATTAATCGATGGGATCAAAATTTCGCTGATATTCAATGTTGTGGATTTCTACCCTTGAAAAATTGAAGAAACAGGAGAAGAGAGTGAACAGACAGAGGTCCAGTGGACTAAAAAAATGCCTGTAGCTGAAAATCCACAGATGGAAAGTATACTTGACAAGAGAGTCAGCAAGAGGACCAGGAGAAAAGAATATTTTGAATACTTGGTCAAATGGAAAGGACATCCAGTTGAAGATGCCAGTTGGGAGAATGAAGTAGAAATTCAGAAGCATGGACAGACCGTGCAAGATCCCATGAACAGGATTCCATGAAAATTTTCAAGAGAGGGAGTATGATGTAGGAACATCGTCAGCAGTAAGAAAGTGTGAAGGCGGAAGACAACTGGGACAAGCGGCAACACATTTTTGCATATGTCAAAAAGTTTTGAATGTTTTGAGAGTTTGAAAAGAGCATAATTAATTGTAATAGTTAAAGGAGGCGTACCTACACTTATGTATAAGTTTTTTAATCAGGTTGTGAGCAACTTGATCTTATCTACTTAATGTAAAGGAATTTATGCCTAGTTAATGAAAGTAGGTAGATTTAAATTGTTGATTAGACAGTTTTAGGATTTAAGAGGGAAAACAGATATAGACACCCTCACCTTTGTATCATTGTATCAATCAGAATTAGAGTTGTAACATAATCACAAAAGAGGAAGAAGAGAGTTGTAGCAGGAAGTTGTAGAAAAGAACCCATGTACAGAAGTTTTGAGTTAATATATGGAGCTTTGACTCAAATTCATGGTGTTATGATGCTTTATGTTTATACATGTTGAATGGTGTGCTTATGATTGTTTTTTTCTCTCTACATTTCATTTGTTGTTATGTTGTGTGTATGTATGACTTCACATTGAATGTTTGAAGTCTAAGAGAGAGAGAGAGAGAGAATGAGTTTCAATTGTTTCTCTTCCTGAGTGACATTTCCTACAAGGAGTGCAGGGAAAACGTCTGCAAGGTATGCATTGACATGGTTCAGAGTCTACCTCTGAAAGCTCATGAGAGATAACGTTGTTCTCACTCCAGCAGAAGTGCAAGTGGAGCACAGAAGCCATGCAAGGTGTGCGTAGGCTAGATGAGACCTTAGAAGTTGTTAACTAGGGTGGAAGAGAGAAAGACTATTGTTGCGGAGTTGCACAGAGTCGAGAAAATCGAATACTTAGAAGTATTTGAAGGAATTGCTGCAAGAAGTGCATGCAGGCGTCTTTCTTTTAGAGGCTCAAATTTACCAGAGAAATCTCAGAAGGGGTAGTGCTTTTGAAGTATTCAAGGGAAGCAAGGAAGCGAAATATTTGTGCAGAAGGTTAAGTCCCATAGAGGTTTTTGGAGGGAAGAAATTGAACGGTCGAAATTCTTAGAGGAGAACTCGTGAAATTGCGAGGACCGTAGGATCTATAGAAGCTGCAAGGTGGATAAAGGTATATGAAGTCATCACCTTGATATCCAGAATCAATGGGGGTCATTGATCATGATCTGTTTGAGTTGTTAGATCATTTCAGGATTTCGAAGTTTGTAAGTTCGGAGTGTGGACAAACCCTTTAGTTACTCAAACTTCCGAAGTGCGAAATAGATTGTCGCATGTGAAGAAAGTCAGAAAGCTTGAGTGACAGGTGGCAAGAATCCTCGTCAGAATAGAGAATAGTGGAGGAGACATGTGGCGTACTCGTCACCAAGTGTAGTGAAAACTTCGTTGACCATTTCGGGGTTTCGCAAGTGGAAGAACTGGGGCCCTTGCATCAGGATTCGCGAAATAGCGAACTCTAAAATTCTGAATTGGCGAAAAGTCTTGTTTAGAATCCATTATTTGTTGAATGCATCGGGAGTTCAGAATTTCAACATTTCCAGAGGTAAGAGGTAGGGATTCTTTGTTCTAGAATTCCCGAAGTCGCAAAACGTGATACAACTGTGGGGAAGGACACGGCCAAACATTTCGATGAAACATCATTTCAGGTTCTCGATAGTAGAAGGTCAAGAAACGCAACAATGGATATCACGAATTCTCGAAGTTGTGAAGAGCGTGAATTTATTCTGTCCAAGAAGATTTGGGTTGACGCCTGGTGTTTTTTCACGTAGTCTCAATTCATAAGGACTTGTGGAAAACACTGTTGAGTGTGTGTGGGATTCCCAGTGAGGGAACCGAAGAGTCAATCACACTCAAGGGGCAAAAATTGAACGATCCTGTGCGTACCTTGTCCTGAGGGTTGGGGGTCTGAGTCAGGTGCCAAGATTTTCAGCAAGTTAAGGTCGAGAACCAGCATCCAGCGGACTTATTACAGCCATTACCAGTGCCAGAATGGAAATGGGAGACCATATCGCTGGACTTTATAACATGATTGCCTAAAAATCAGAAACAGAATGATTATATCATGGTTGTAATCGATAAACTCAGTAAGTTTTCACACTTTATTCCTGTAAAGTATACTTTTAAAGATACAACTATTTCTGAAATATTCATGAAAGAAATTTTTAGACTGCATGGTATTCCTAAAATGGTGATTTTAGATAGAGATGTAAAATTCACATCCGCTTTTTGGAAGGAATTGTTTGCAGGGATAAATGCTAATTTGAATTTTAGTATGAGTTATCATCCACAAACAGATGGAAAAACCGAAAGGAAAAACCAAATCATGGAGGATATGCTCCGCATGTATGTAAGAACAAAACCCAACAAGTGGGAAGACTATTTGCACTTGGTAGAATTTGCATATAACAATGGGTACCAAACTTCAGCTAAGTTCATCCCTTTTGAAATATTGTATGGCAGAAAGTGTGTGACTCCAATTAGTTGGGATAACCCGGCTGACAAACTCATGGTTGGACCAGAGATGCTCCAAGAAATGGAGAACATGGTAAAAAAGGTACAATGGAACTTGAAAGAAGCACAGGATAGACAGAAGAGCTACGTAGATCAGAAAAGAAGACACTTGGAATTTCAAGTGGGAGACCATGTTTATTTGAAGGTCAAGGCATGAAAAATCTCGTTGAGGTTAGGGAACTGTGACAAGATAACACCCAAGTTTTGTGGACCCTTCGAGATAATAGCTTGAATTAGACCCGTAGCATATGAACTTGCACTTCCATCTAATCTAAGAATTCATAATGTATTTCATGTTTCTTTGTTGAAAAGGTATATTCATGACCCTACTCATATGATTGATTGTAACTTGGTGTAGGTGGAACCCGAAGGCGAGTTCCAGGTGGAACCCCTGCACATTTTGGACCAGAGAAATAGCACTTCAGAATAGAGTTGTCGCTCAAGTAAAGGTGCAATGGAAGCACTTTAGTCCTGATGAGGCCACTTGGGAATTGGAGGGAGAATTACAAAATTCTCATCCAATCCTGTTCCAAGAAAACAACGAACATTGAGGAAAATTTTTTACTAAAGGGGGAGAGCATCTGACATCCCCAAAAAATTAAATATTTTGAAATTTAAAAATTGCTGGAAATTTATTTCATTTTTAGTAAATTCGAATTTGGAATTTTTTTGCTATTTATGGCAATTTTGAATTTCAAATTGGATAATTGTAATTAATTATTATGACTGTTGGGCAGATACCTATTTTGACCCATCTAACTATTTGACTATGACACTTGTATGAAAATAGAATATTGTATATTGATTGTAGGAGGACAAATGGAACAACCATGTTAAATTTAGCTGACCATGACTCGATGAGTGGGGAACATGTTGGAACTACCTCTGGGCTGATTGTTACAAGTGGAGAATCAATGATTTGGCCATTGGCATCCCCTAGAAATCAGGGATTTAGAAAGCTACAAAAATTCCCAAGGGAGGGAAAGAAGACCTAGGCAAATTGATAAATAGCATATGTGAGGAGGTAGGATGCTGCTGACTATGCTGGGGAAAAGAGGCTATTGATTTTATTTCCTTGTTGTTATGAACACTACTGAGTAAGTGTGAGGCAAGAGGAATCTGCTGAAGTTGAAGGACATTACCGAGGAGGATTTTTCCAAGTTCGCCCTCATGGATTTATGGTCAGGCTAGGGGGTGAATCGGGAAAGTGATTTTGGCTTCCCTATTCTACGGTTGGGAGGAACGTGGTTGTTCTCTTTGTCTTCCCACATATTGGATTCAGATATGTTGATCTAACCCTGTCTATTTTAAATGGCTATGTCTAATTGATGTAATGTATCTGTTGGGTGATTATATCTAATTGTGGTAATGTAAACTATTGAATGATCATATATGTTCGTTGTGAGGAATGTATGTGAAGGAAATCTCTATATAT
>JZKD02S1679574.1:22972-33563 GCA_000966675.3 Picea glauca | reverse complement strand
TCACCTAGCCCCATGTAAAGTGTTTTATTAGTTTAGGATTGTATATAAATAAGCTCCTTTGAGCATGTATCTTTATTTTGTTGCTTTTATTTTTCGTCTTGTATTTTCAGCAGCGAGATGTTTTGAGCTTGACTCCATAGCCCAACAGCAAGGCACTGAAACTGCAAAATGATTCCTTAGAGCATCATAGGGATGACTCTATCCCCCATGGAGCCTAATGTTAGCAACATTACTTGTCTTCAGCATCGGGATATCCAGGTCTGCAGGTTGCACAAGGAGCGCCCAAGCGCGGTGCATAGAAGAAGTCCTTTTCGGACTTAAAATCAAGCGAGCAGGCAAAATTATGGTGTCAACGGTCTGGATCCGTCCATATGAGAAAATCAATGATTGGCGGGAAATCGTTGGTGGTAGAGTTGTGCCAAGATTAGGCACGATGGATAGCACCTATACTGCATGCATGAAAGATAGCAGTCGTCCATCCAAAAGATGCGTGGCGCGAGATCTAGTCACGTCGACAATTCGGCATTTAGGAGTTCAAGGGGTGAGGATTCTATGTTGTTCTACATCTCGAAACCCTGAACCCTGAAAGCACCAAAAGTGCCCAAAGTCATGCCCGCAGTATCATGAAGCAACCTCAGTCGTTCATCCACAAGAGACACCTGGCACGCGATTAGGTTCCTCACCATTTCTCCCCTCGTGATTTCAATGTGTGAAGATCAGCTCCATTGCATCCCGATACGCGAGGTGCCAGGAGTGTCCAAGACCCGAGCCCATAGTTTCGCTGAGTGGATTCAGAGCCATCATATATCAGAGGGACGCAGGGCACCAGATTGAGCCGTCTCGGCATTTCGCTCATCGCATTTTCAAAAAGAAGGGATTTGTCCCCCCCCATTCGTGAACGTTGAAAGTGCCTTAGGAATAAGCACATGGTCACAACCCATGGTTACTTGGGGAAATAATTAAGCTATGTAAAGAAGGCCAAAGGCGCCGAGTTCAGTACCAGAGGGGATCATTGTGATCTCCATGCACCATCTGATGCGCCCTCGATCATGGTGTTCGCTCAGAGTAAATGAAGATGAGGACGGGTGGTTGAAGCCTCCTTTCATTCATTAAGTGTGAGTAATGGAAAGTCTGGCAAGTGGTCTGCTCAAAGAGGTTCTGCGTGCCGGTTGTTCCAAAGAAACCATGTCGAAGTCCTCGACTAGACAAGGAAGTCTGCACACGCTAGCTCAGTGCTTAATGGATCAGCTATCCTCCTTGCAGGAGCCATGCACAGTAAAGATGGCGTCTGACAGGGATTATCCATCCAAATTTGGCTAAAGGGACACCATACTTTGGATGATTGAACATGCCTCTGTGAGGCGAATTTTCTTGAGTATATAAACTCAGTATTCGTATTTTGTATCTATCGATGGTAGAGCAGAGCTCCTGATTGTAAAGTTTTAACAGACTCTAGTTCTCTAGTTATGTATTGGTATGTAAGATTTCTTGTTTAATGACAGACAGTCTTCTCACTCCATCTGGTTTTCATCTCATACTGAGAGAGTTCGTGATCGACTGATTCGTGTGAATGGTTGCAATTATGTTATGATAAAGGATTTATTGTTTCATTGTTGTATTCTCTAGTTTTCTGCATTTGAATGTAAGAAGATCTTGCATTTATATGTTTTCCTCTACAGTCTATTAGAGACCTGATGTTTACAACAGACCCTTGCATCTTTCTGATACAAGTCTTCCCCCTACTCACCCTTACTACAACTCATTGTCTGAAGTTATCTAAGACCTCATTTGCCCATGCATGCATGGCCTAGTTTTAGAGTTAGAGCCACATCGTCTTGAGTTAACCTGCATTTGATCACCCCATTAAACAAATCATGACACAAACTGATGGGCGTCAGGCTCTGCTCCTGCTGCAATCCAGGGGTGACTTCCGACGCTAACATTGATGTCGAGCCCCTTGTCTCTTTGACCTATGAAACCCAAAGCGCCGAACACACGACTCTTCCTGCCACTTATTTAGACTTTTCGGGACTTGATTAAACGACCAAAATGTGTCCCTCTTCCCTTATGATTTCCCGGTTTCTGATAATTCCTTCCTCTTCCAAGATCGATGATCTTTCGGGATCTTTCCTGAAGCTTAAACCACTCCTATGACTTTCGTCACTCATGTCCTTCGAAAATTGACTGGGACCTTGCTTCTCGGCTTTTCATTCTTCGTGATTTTGGGATTTGCATTGACATGCAACTCTGCCTCTTGACCACTGACACCCGAAGTGCTGAAATCTCGAAATTTCCACACCAAAGTCCTATCGCGACTTCGTGACATCAGAACTTTCACCCTGATGTTCCCGACTTCTTGTCGTCATAATTTGTGAACTGTCAAAATGATCTTGGCGGCCCAATTGGTCACAATAAATGTTCCATGTTGGATCTTGGATCCAAGTGATGGATTCATTCAACCCTTATCCACCCTACAACTTCTATAGATCCTACGGTCCTCGCTATTTCACAATTTCTCCTCAGATAATTCCAACCATTCAATTTCTTCCCTCAAAAACCTCTATGGAACTTAATCTTCTCCACGAAGCTTTTGCTTCTTGCCTTCCCTTGAATACTTCAAAGGAGCTAACCTTCCTAAAATTTGTTTGAACACTTCAAAAATGCTACCCCTTCTGAGCTTTCTTTGCAACTTCGAGTCTTCAAGAAGACTCCTGCATGCACTCCTTGCGGCAAATATTCCAAATACTTCTAAGTATTCGACCCCTCAACTCTGCGCACTTCCTCTGCAACAACAGTCCTTCAACCTCTGCAACCTTAGTCGATAATTTCTAAGGTCTCGACTAGCCTGCATACACCTTGCATGTCTTCTGTGCTTCACTTGCACTTCTGCTGGAATGAGAACAACGTTATCTCTCCTGAGCTTTCGGAGGTAGACTCTGAACCTTGTCAACGCACACCTTGCGGACGTTTTCACTGGACTCCTTACAGGAACTCTCACTCAGGAAGAGAAACAATTGAAACACATTCTCTTACTCTCTCAGACTTCAAACATTCACATGAAATCATGCATTTAACATAGTATAACAACAAATGCATAACAAAGAGAATAAAACACTTGTATGCATACCATTTAGCATGTATAAATAGAAAGCATCAAAAACACCATGAGTTTGAATCAAAGATCCATATATTAATTCAAAGCTTCTATACATGGGTTCTTTTATACAACTTCTACTACAACTCTCTTCTTCTCTAGCTAATGTGCTTAATGATCTAATTAATACAATGATACAAATATGAGGGTGTCTATATTCATTTTCCCTCCTGCTCCTAAAACTGTCTAATCTACAATTCAAATCTACCTACTTTCATTAACTAGATTAAATGCCTTTACATTGGTGAATGTGATCAAATTGCTCAAGATCCATTTACATCGTTTAAGCATAAATGAAACTATGCCTTTCTTAATTGTGGCTTTAAGACCCACTCCTTCAACTTTCAAAACATTCAAAACATTTTAACATGTGCAAAAATGCGCTGGCACTTGTCCCAGTTGTCTTCCACCTTCACTCTCGCTTAGATACTGACGATGCTCCTGCATCATACTCCCTCGCTCGAAATTTTTCATGAACTCCTGTTCATGAGCTCTTGCATGGTCTGTCCATTCTTATGAATTTGTTCTTCATCCTCCCAACTGGCATCTTCAACTAGATGTCCCTTCCATTTGAACAAGGATTCAAAATACTCTTTTCTCCTGGTCTTCCTGCTGACTCTCTTGTCAATTATACTTTCCATCTGTGGCTTTTCAGCTACAGGAATTTGTTTGGTCCACTGAACCTCTATCTGTTCACTCTCTGATCCTTCTTTTTCAGCTTCATAAGGGTACAAATCTGAGATGTTGAATATCGGTGAAATTTCGATCCCATCGGGTAATTCGATCTCATATGCATTTGCCCCAAATTTCTTTACGACCTTGCATGGTCCAATCTTATTCATTTTCAGTTTGTTATACGTTCCCCTTGGGAACCTTTATTTCCTCATATGTGAAAGAATAATATCACCAACTTCAAATTGAAGTTCTCGCTTATGTTGATCTGCTTTGTGCCTGTACTCTTGACTAGACTTATGTAATCGTTCCTTGACTCGGCTGTGAAGCTCTTTCATCGCTTCTGCAAAATCTTCTGCACTAGCACTCCTGATTTCATCTTACTCTGAATATTTCAATTCATAAAATCCCCTTGGATACATTCCATATACAATTTGGAATGGACTCTACCCTGTGCTTCGGTTGAGTGAATCATTGTAAGCAAATTCTGCCTGCGGCAGAATGTGATCCCACTGACTATGGTGTTTAGTCACTAGGCTTCTCAGTAAATCTCCCAAGCTCATTTTCACAACTTTTGTCTGCCCATACATCTGAGGATGATAATATGAGATAAATGAAAACCTTGTCCCCGTTGTCTTCCATAAATTCCTCCAGAAATGTCCCGTGAACTTGGTGTCTCGACCTGAAACCATACTTCTTGGTAAACCGTGAAGTTTGACGACTTCTTTGAAAAATAGGTTCGCAATATGAGTCGTGTCGCTGGTTTTCTAGCATGGTATGAAATGTGCCATTTTTGAAAATATGTTGACTACCACAAATATTGAATCAAGTCCTCTTTGTGTCCTTGGCAGCCCCAATACAAAATCCATGCTCACGACATCCCACGACCTCTCAGGTATGGGTAATGGCTGGTATAACCCTGTGTTCTGCCTTTTCCCCTTTGTGTGCTAACAAATTCTACATCTGTCCACAAATATCTTGACATCTTTCCTCATCCCTAGCCAAAAATATGAGCCATTTAATTTCGAGAACATTTTGTCATGACCTAAATGTCCAGCAAATCCTCCACTGTGTTTTTCTTTCAGCAGATTCTCCCTCGTGCAGCATTTTGGAATACATAATTGATTTCCCTTGAATAATAATCCATATTGGATCATATAGTCCGTCCATTGACTCTTGTCCCTGAGAATTGGATTCTCAGATGCCTCATATGCCTTTTTAAAATCTGGATCATCTCTGTACATTTCCTTGAGGTTATCAAAACACAAAGTTTTGACTCTAAATTCCTGCATAAGCAAACTTTTCCTACTCAAAGCATCAACAACTTTGTTATCACTTCCATAAATATGTTTAATTGCAAAAGTAAATTTTTTCATATATTCAACACATTTAACATGTCTTTGGTTCAACTTCTCCCGTTGAGTCACAAATTGCAAAGAATGATTATCACTGTACAAAACAAACTCTTTAGGAACCAAATAATGTCTCTATTTCTTCAGCGCTTGTATGAGCGCATAAAATTCTTTGTCATATGTGGAGTACTTAACCTTCTCCTCATTCAGTTTCTCATTGAAGTATGTGATCGGTCTATCGTCTTGGCTCATGACCGCTCCAATTGCAAATACGCTAGCATCACACTTGACCTGAAATGCCTTGCTGAAATATGGCAACACCAAAATTGGTTGTTCAGTAATCTTCCTCTTCAGAAATTTGAAACTTTTCTCTGCTTCCTCTGTCCAATGAAAATATTTATGTCTTTTCTTCACTGTGTCCATCATCGGTGCGCTAATTCCACTGAAATTTCGGATGAATTTCTTGTAGAAACTAGCTAATCCATGGAAGCTTCTAACTTCAAACACACTTTTCGGCGATGGCCAATTCTTAATCACCTCCACCTTATCCGAATCCATTTTTAGCTCATCTAGAGAGATAACAAAACCCAAATAAATGAGTTTTGTCCTCATAAATGTTGATTTCTTCATATTTATCAACAACTTCTCTTGCTGCAACCTCCTCATCACTGTATCTAAATGCTTCAAGTGTTTTTCTTCTATCTTGGTGAAAATTAATATATCATCAAGATATACAATGATGAACTTCCCGATAAACTCTCTCAGGACTTCATTCATCAACCTCATGAAAGTACTGGGTGCATTTGTTAAGCCAAATGACATGACAAGCCATTCATATAGTCCCTCATTCGGTTTGAATGTTGTCTTCCATTCATCACCTTCTCTCATCCGAATTTGACGATATCTTCTTTTCAAATGAATCTTTGAAAAAAACTTTTCTCCACTCAAGCAATCCATCAAATTGTCCATCCTTGGCAATGGAAATCTGTATCTGATGGTAATCTTATTGATTTCCTTTGAGTCTGTACACATCCTTTAGCCTCCATCTTTCATTGGGTTGAGCACTGTCGAAACAACACATGGACTCAATCTTTCTTGGATCAATCCTTTGTCCATTAAATCCTGGACTTGTCTCTTGACTTCTTCATTCTCCTGCGGCGTTAATCTGTACGCTTCTTTGTTTGGTAAACTAGCTCCAAGTATAAGATCAATGTGATGACTTATACTTATGATAGGTGGCAACGAACAAGGTAGTTCATCCACTACTATATCAACAAACTTTTCCAGCAGCTTTTGGATTTCCTCTGGTAAATCATCCACTCTTGTACTAGTCAAAACAATTATGGGCTTCCTGACCACAATGAATTGTGTATCTTCCTTCTTCTTAACCTCCTTAAGAATTTCCTTCCCACGCATGAGAAGTACAGTGTTTCTTACCTTTGGTTTCACTTCTTTATCCTTAATCGACAACAACATGTGAGTTCTCTCATTCTTCTCCAGGGTGTATGTGTTATTTCTCCCATCATGAATCACATTCCTGTCATATTTCCATGGTCTACCTAGCAATAGATGACAAACATCCATGGGAATGACATCACATAGTATTTCATCCTTATATCCTCCTATTTTAAATTCAACTAAACACTATTTAGTGACATTTACCTGATGTCCTTTTTGTAGCCACAAAACTATGTATGGGCTTGGATGTTCAATAGTTTCCAGCTCCATCTTTTCTACCATCTCTATAGAAAAGAGATTGTCTATGCTACCACTGTCCACGATGACTTTGCATACCCTATCTTTGGTCTTGCAAGCAGTCTGAAAAAGTTTGTTTCTTTGGGCTGGGTTCTCTGCCTCCTTCTCTAGCATTAAGATAACTTTCCTCATCATCAGCGATATTCCGCCCTTAGCAACTTCTGCCTCAACATTCCATGCTTGTGCTTCGACAATGTAAATATCACCACCTTATTTCTTTCTATCTGGGCACTCATAGGATTTATGTCCATTTTTCCCATAGACAAAGAATTTTATATCTCTACCTCTACCTCTTCCTCTGGTTCAAGGAAAATTATTTCTATCAGCATACTTCCCTCTTTGTGAGATTCCACCTCTCTCAGTTTGGGTTTGAGGTTTCTTCCCCTCTTCTTTAGATTTCTGATCTTTGTCTTGGGAAATTGTTTTGCCTCTGGTTTGACTTCTACCTCGGCCTCTTTGACCTTGCTTTCGGCTCAACTTCTCTTCAGCTTTTAGAGCCATCTAATAAGAATCCTCCATGCTCTGAAGGGTCATCATGCTCAGCTCATCCTTAATTTCATATCTCAAACCATTCATGTATCTGGCAACCTTTTCATCATCACTTTCCTGATGACCTTCTCTGATGTTTATCTTGTAGAACTCTTCAGTGTATTCCTTCATTGACATCAACTTCTGTCTCAAATTTTGGATCCTATGAAACAGAATAATTTGATAATCCTTGGGTATGAATTTGGCTTTCATCTTCGCAACCATTCCATCCTAGATTTTAATTTTCTTCTTTCCTTTCGAGCATCTGTCAGCTTGCAGTTCATCCCACCATAATGTTGCATGCCCTTTAAGTCTAATGACAACATGTTTGACCTTCTTGTCTTCCTCGACATCCTCACAGTCAAAGTACTTATCCAGAGCTCTAATCCATTCTAGAAGTTCTTCAACATCCAAGTTTCATTCTATTACTGGAATGTCCATTTTTTCTCTAGCACCTATCCTTGCAACAACCCTGAATAGGCGTTCATCCGCAGCATCTTCGGTCACAACTTCTTCTCCTTCGTGTCCAGCTTCATTTTCACTTTCAACCTCGTTGATATCTCCAGCGTCGACCATGTGCCTCTATGTTGTCTCCATGGCATCAAGCCTAGCACGTAGTTCACGCATTTCCATTTCCACTGCTGGATTGGGTAATTGCCTATGTCTCCTCCTTAGCGGCATGATTATAAATTTCTCTTTTCTCTGCTACAGAAAGAAAACAATCTTGTCTATGCTCTGATACCACAACTGATGCATATCAAAGTAATCATTTTATCCTTCTCTCTTCCTCTGCCTGCACTATACAAACAGAGTCAAGATCTGATACCACTTGGTGTAGACCCCCAACCCTCAGACCAAGGTCCACGCAGAATCCTTCAAATATTCCCTTTGAGTCTGATTGACTCCTTGATTTTCCCTTAGGAAATATCTCATACACTCATGGTGTATCCACAGGTCCTTACGAGTTGAGAATGCGTGAGCAAACAACAGGCATTAACTCCACAACCAACCAACAAATGTGATTGGGACTTTTCCCTTTTCGAGATTCTGGATTTTGCGATTTCGCGAATCCTGATGTCGAGCCCCTTATCTCTTCAACCTCCAAATCCTGAAGCACTGAAGACACGACTCTTCCTGCCACTTATTTCGACTTTTTGGGACTGTTATCCCCGTTTTCTACGGATAACTAGGAGATCATGTCTCAAGGCCCACAGGTCCTAGACATGGAGTACCGAGAGCAGGATTGACCTGAGCATGGCCCTGGAGGGCCCATCCTTCCTCTTCTTCGCCAGACGTGTCCTATTAGCAGCAACATCTTCCATCACCATCGGCTTGGACGTGCACTAGAGGAGAATCTTTTTCCATGAGGTAATTGGTCCAAGGTATCATGGTATGTGTCATGTTTGATCGTTATAACCTTATTATATATGCATCAGGTTCCTTATATTTCTGACAACTTCTTAGATCTTACACTAACCCACTTGACCATTGTTGGGGGGATTGACGGGGTGCCCTAGCAAGCTTGTATCCATGGGTTTTGGTTAGCCACCAAGGGGGATTTGAAGAGCCATCGTCCGCTCCCCACCATACTATCACTTTACATCTTATCTCCCACACATCCATCCCATTCCCCTAGTCCGGGTATTAGGATGACCTACTTGAGGGGTTACACTTCGTCCTATGGGAAGAAGGGGCTAAAGGCCCAGGGGGTAAAAGCAACTAGTAAAAGATAAAATCCATAGGAAATAAAACCTAGAGATGCTTCGCCCAGGGATCCCCGAGAAGGCAATAAAAGGCCTCTCGATAAGAAACAAAAGGGACCTGAAGAAAAATAACAAAACAAGACCTAAGAAAGAGGATGGGAGGTCTCATCACGAGCTGGCCCATTATGTTCATAGGTATCTAGCGGTATGACATTGCCACTATCTGGTCACCACGCCAGGGCAGTGACCTTTGGTTGCATGGCCAAGGGAAAGGAGGTCTCAAATCGAGCCAGCCTTATCATTTTTGCGAAAATACTAGTGGGTAACACTGTCAGCTCTGGTCACCATGCCAAGGAAGTGTCCTCTGGTCAGACCTTGAAACAAAAAGAAAAGAAAGAAAAATCAATAAATAAAGAATAAAGGCAATAAAGGGGCTTGGAAAAAGTGCATCCATGACGGGTACAACTCTCCTCCTACAAAGGCACCCACGGACAACACCTACCCCTAGTCTTCACTATGACTGGACATCCTTAGACCATATCACTTCATATACATGGCTTGGATGATATTATGTGGAAACTTTCTTTTTCTTATGGATATCAGCCCAATAGATTGTTTTTTCTATTTCTTCAACTTTGTATACTAGATCTGTGTAATGTCTTTGAGCTATTAGATGATATGTTAAGGATTTTATGCATGTATTTGATAAATTTAATGATGAAACGTGATTGATATTGCTACGATCCTGAGGACTGATGAGCCCATGGAGGGCGTAGTTTTTGATGTGCAGGACCATACCCGACGGACAGGTACCAGTGGACCAGTACACATGGGGATATGATTAGTTCAGGACATCCATGAGGCTAAGAGCCCATAAGATGGTTGCTAGGATGGCAGAGACAGGACAATGTTATGATGATCCATTACACGAGAAGAAAGAGGGATGTTCCACCCAGGACACTTTGGCAGAGCCCAGCCTAGGGGGAATCACCCACTGCAGATGGAACGTTTTCCTTTGATGGATAGGACGTCACCTGGGAGAGCTGGACATTGTCTACAACGTGTGGCAGTGTTCTGAGGTCATTTGGCACATGTGGCAGCTTGGAGGAGCCCTATAAGGGCCAACGTTTTGTTTCTGGATGCTGTATTTGCCCAAAAGGGCCAACGTCTCCCTCAGAAGGGCTTGACGACCCTCTTTTTGCTCATATTTTGACTATTTTCTAGCATTTAATGTAAAAAACAGTGTAAATCTTATAGTCATCCTTCTCGGTTGTTTTAATGACCTAAATTTTAATTCAAAGGTCATGGATTGATATAAATAGAGGACGTTTTGCCTCATTTTGAAATAACACATCTCACTCTCTTGTCAGAGATTACATTTTAGTCTTTTTGCTTGGTATCTTGGTCTTGGAAGTGAGGCGCAACTC
>JZKD02S1679573.1:1058281-1076783 GCA_000966675.3 Picea glauca | reverse complement strand
TGGTATCCTTACTTCTAATCCAACTTCATGATAACACATGCTTACAATATTTGGTTGATTAGTGCCTTGATTATTTGTAGGGGATATATATATTACAATATATTAGAATATTACCGTATTACAATGTAATAGTAATGCCATATTACAATGTAATATGGAATTACCATATTACATTGTAATATAGCATACAATATGGTATACAAGATTACAATGTAATATGGTAATACCATATTTCATGTAAATATATTTTTTTTTAAACTTAAAGTCATCGTCGCAATATCGACGAAAGTTCGTCGAAAATGATTTTACTATTTTACCAAAATCGTCGCTATAGAGATGAAATTTCATCACAATTTGCCACGAATTTTCGTCGCACATACAACATCTGCATCGTAAGTTTGGTTTTGATATATTTTTTTCGTCGATATTGCCACGGCTTTTCGTCGCAAGTTGCGACAGTTTTGCATCGCACATTCATCATCTATGTCGTAAGTTATAGGCTTGGCATAACTATTCATCGCAATTGCGACAAAGTTTTGTCATAATTTCCACATTTCTTCGCTGTTATTGTGGCGTAATTTCGTCGAAATTGCGACGATGCATAGGGTTAACCAATGTTGAAGGTGGTGACACGTGGAGCGCTTATTTTGTCGATGTTTCCACACACACCTGGATCCTGGATATAGCGATGAAATTATTCCGACGAAAAAAAATCTCGGCTGTCGTGGAAATTGCGACGGATATGTGTGGCAATATCAACGAAAAACCGTCGCAAATTTGGTAATATGTAGTAGTGTAAAATCAATAAGCCTGTCAATTTCAACGACTTCAGACCCATTGATTTGTGAAATTTCTCCTACAAAGTCATATCCAAGATTATTGCCTCCCGAATCAAAGATACTCTAGCCAAATGTATCTCCATTGAACAATTCGGCTTCCTAAAGGATAGACTGATTTTTTATGCTGTGGGCATCACTCAAGAATGTCTCCACATGGAAAAGTTGAAAAAATTGAACTCGGTCATCCTGAAACTTGATTTAAAAAGAGCTTATGACAGTGTTAGTTGGAAATTCCTACATTTGTTGCTTGACCAGATTGGACTTGACAGGCATGTCATTAATTGGATTATGGGTTGCATTACCTTGGTCAACACGACAGTCCTGGTGAATGGAATTCCCACAGACTTCTTTTGCTGTCACCGAGGTCTTCGTCAGGGTTTCCCTTTGTCACCCTTGGTTTTCTTACTTGTTATTGAAGCACTTAGAAGAATGATGACTCAAGCAGTGGAAACGGGAACCTTTCAAGGACTCAAAGTCGCTATTGACACCTTTATCTCTCACTTACTATTCATTGATGATGTCCTCATCCTAGGCTCCAGGAACATTGATAACTAGAAAACTATCAAAACTATACTATCCAATTTCTGTGAGGCTATAAGACTGTCTATTAACCATCACAAATATGTTTTTATTGCACAGAATATCGAACCAAATCTAAGGAGTTTCCTTCTTTCAGAATTCAAAATTCAATTTGAAAGCCTTGATCATGGGATGAAGTACCTTGGATTTTCTCTGAAACCAAACAACTATAGAGTCAGTGAATGGACGTGGCTTATCAAGAAGATTGAAAATAAGATTGGGAATTGGACATATCGTTGGCTCTCCTTGGGCGACAGACTCACTCTGGCAACTTCAGTTTTACAAAGCATCCTAGTTTATTGGGTTAGCCTGGTGAAAGATCTGACTTGTGTGCTCCAACGCATTCAACATTAGATTAGTAGATTTATCTAGAAAGGGGGAAAAAAAGCCACTGGATATCACCTTACAAAATGGCAAAGTCTAGCAAAACCAAAACAGTATGGACGGTGGGGCATTAAACACCTGACATGGTTTTCTCTTTCTCTTGCAGCCAAATCCTATTGGAGAGGTATTTTTGAAATCAACCTATGGAACAAAATTCTCATGAAGAAATATCTAAAAGGATTAGATGTCATCTCCTGGTTGTGTAAGGACGCCCACTCCACCCATAATTCTTCTATTATTTGGCAGAATCTGATGCTTTCACTGTCGATTATCAAACGTTGGTTGGCATGGAAAATTGGGATAGGGCAATGTATTGTTATTGGGCGTGACCCCTTCATTGGTTGCTTGGATTACTATCAACTTCCCAATTCACTCCTTCAGAAATTAAATAGTCAATCCATTTATTCGTTATCCCAAGCCACCGAGATCGACTCAACAGAAGCGCACCAACAATGGATGGACGCTAGACAACTGGGATTATGTGATACACACAACATGGAATGGGAAGAGTTCACTCAAAATCTTAGAAGCAGTGGCATCTGATTAAGCAATGAAAAGGACAAACTCTCTTGGTCTTGGAACCGTTCAAATAGTAAGGTCACGGCCAGATTAGCATATCAGTGCATACTTTATACAAATAAACTGGTTGTAGAAAAGTGGTGGCATAAAGCAATATGGATGGTAAAGATAACTGTCAAAATAATATGTTTCATGTGGCTTTGCATAGAGGACTGCATACTCATAGGTATCAATTACCAAAAAAGAGGTGGAATTGGCCCTTCAGTCTGCGCCTTATGCCTAAAAGCAGAAGAATCTGTCACACACCTATTTGTGGAATGTCAGACCACACAACTTATTTGGGCCAATATCCTCACTTCTTTGAGGATTGACAGTGATTGGAAGAGGGCCACCATTGAAGGAAATTTAAAACACTGGTTCCTCAAACTTCCTGACTTAAGACATATTCCTTTTTTAATTATGTGGGGCATTTGGAAATACAGAAATAAAATTCTCCTCTCCATTAAAGAACATCCACATAAAGAGGAAGCAGAGAAATTGGAAGTATTATTGAACCCAATCTACTTCAATAACAACCCAATTGGCTTCTTTGATGGTGTAGCAGTAGAAAATAAGTGCAACATAGGTATTTATTTAAAAATCACATCTAGACACATCATCCAAGCACATTTTGCTAGAGGAACAGGAAACAACATGAAAGCCGAGATGATGGGATTATGGGGAATCCTTCTACTTGCCACACACTCCTCTTTTAAAAAATTAATGGTGGCAGTCGATTCAAAGGTCACCATTGATTGGATAAATGACAAAGCCAATCTAGATATTAACTATCTCAGCCACTAGAAGGAGAAGGTCAACACATTAAAGCAAGGTTTTGAAACCATAAACTTCATGCACATCCACAGACAGTTTAATAAAGTTACGGACATCTTATCCAAGAAAGCCCTCAATGATACTCTAGGGTGGTTATATTTCGAAGAGCTCGTCAATGGAATTATTGTTAGATCTGGGGAATTACACATTCTATAAGGTGGTTGTAACCAGAAAAAGCTATTGGGTTATAAAGTGTTCTAACCAAATAAAGTGACCATAGGATAACACAGGTAAAAGATGTAGAAGGAGAATGTCTATTCCATTCATGGAATATACGACTATTGTAAATTGAAAGTATCATTTGATTCTAATAAAAATAATAGTGAAAATGGTTTTTTTACGTGAAAAAAAAAAAAAAGTAAATGTACATACGATAGTAAGTTTCTATGCTATTTTAAATGGGGGTTGTGTCGATTGAATAAAAAAACCCTAGGGCTAACAAGGGTATTATTGACCTTAAGACCTCCAACACGAATCTCGTTCTAATTCGTTGAAGGACGGAGTATAATGTATCATTTCTCACTATGCAGCCTTTGATAATTGACCAGAATTTGCCAGGTTCAGTTTAGGGCATTTTTCTACATTTTTTACATAAAAGCCTTGAAAATAACTTTATAATATATAATATATGGTTAAAACAATGGAATGGAATACCTTTATAATATATTGTTAATGATAACATCTTAAATTGAGTTTCTTCATTATGTGAAAGATAAAAATTATTTCGACTTTCAGCTTGCACGGTTGTAACTAAGTTGGAATACTTGGCGCAAAATGATAAATGGAGAAGGTAAACACGCTATGTCATTGCTTTATTGTTTCTTAAAATAGACTCTTCATCATGCTTTTTTTTCAACGTGAAAAAATACTCAGTATATTCAGAAGGATATAAATGTATACAGTTCTGTTGTAACAGGTCTAAACAGCAAGTAAATACAAGCAGTTGCCGAAAAGTCTTAAAATCTACACAAAACAGAAATGCTGTTATAACAGGTCTAAACAGCAAGGAAATACAAGCAATTGCCGAAAAGTCATAAATTCAACACAAAACAGAAGGGGGAACTATCTCATCAAGTCCAGAATCAATCCCAAGGAAGGCTGCTCGCAAAACCAACCAAGGGGGACTCTTCATCATGCTTGCATTTATGTATTTTAATCACATTCATTTTTGCTGTTGTAAGTAGGCTAAACTAGTAATCTTTTTTCCTTTATCGAAATTTTGCAAACAAAATTTTGGTTCATATGAAACTTTTATGATTTTTTTTTATCATCTAGGTTAGTTTAAAAATAGGTAAAACCCATAATGATAAAGTTATTTTACGCATAAAACTTTGATCGTGCTAAATTCAATTACCTTTAAAATTTTAATCGAATTCAACCCATTTTTTAACCAAAAAATGAATAAATAAATAATTTTATCGTGCTAAACTTAGTTATCCCGAGATAAATTTATCATTTTAAATTCAGTTACGCCTAAATTTTTTATTGAATTCAACCCATTTTTAAACTTAAAATTGGATAATATGATTTATATTAATTGATATATACTTAATTTCATTGTAATCCTAAAAATGGTCATCATTGTCATGGTGGTTTTGAAATCTCGGTGTGCACTTAGAGCAATTTCCGTTAATAGTATAGATTTATTTAAAATTTTAAAATTTGAGTTTGAAATTTATGACTACACATGATTAACAAGTGGGAAAAAGTAGTAAAGTTGCTTACACCCATCTCTTCGTAATGTTGTAAGATAATAGTTCAAATAGGTGGAAGATTAAAGCCTATTCCAACCCTTTGATAGTATTCCTATTGGTTTTTATTGTAAATTGTAATATATTTTTTTTTCATTTTGTTATTAATGAAGTGTATGAAGAAAAAATGAATGTTTTTATGTAAAATTTAAACAGAGTTTACTAAATGAAAAAAAAAAAAAAAAAAACTTAAATACCAATAAACAAGCTAGATGTTAATTTTTAAGTGTGAACAAGGGAAAATAAAAATATACATACTACTTAAAGAAACAGAGAACACTTAAATACCAATAAACAAGCTAGATGTTAATTTTTAAGTGTGAACAAGGGAAAATAAAAATATACATCCTACTTAAAGAAATAGAGAAGCCACATAAGAAGAATGAAAAAAGACAAACCACCATGGTAATTTATTTCTATGAACAAAATATAACTTGACATCAACCAGTTGAATATTACTGACATTTGTTATGCGAAAGACAATTTTTATTATTTAGAGACAAAGTGCGACGATGAATGTATATATATTAAAAAAACACAGTGCAAGTATCCAAGGAAAAAAAGTATGCATCAACATAACTGAGTGCAGTAAAATAGCACAAACAATTGTCATCTACTGACTGAAATTCATAGAACTAAATTGATAACACAATATAGCTATTGACAAAAAAGTTGTAAAGCAGTTTGAATTCTTAGAGTTGAGTGTGAAAGAGGCTATTATTTTCAGGTGAAACAATGCTGCAATTCAATTTCAGTTACATAAAAAAAATGCAAGTAGGAGAAGCCTCCACATAAGTGTATTCTATATGTAAAATTGTCAAAATGAAACCAAGAACAAAACTTTAAAGAAAATCAAATTAGACAATTGAACTCAAAAAATATATACATTTTAGTGTAAAATCCAATTACATATAGGCTTCTCACGGACTCTACATACATACGTGAAATTTGAAAGCCCTTGAGGACGATTTGTGTGTAGATGAGGATGAATCGTGGAAATGTGGGACATGGGTTTTGTGTAGAAGGATCTCATTTATTTAAGTCACTAGTGGATTTTCAAAACCATGCATTGTTTGGAAGTAATAGAGGATTTTCTAATCTAGGTTTGCCCAGATTATTGTTGCGCCCGTTTTTCAAAGACACCAAATTTGTAATCAACAGTTATAGTTTTGGGGGATCTGGTTCCATCCTTCCTCATCAATTATCTATACAAATAAACCTCCAGATGGAATAGGAAGGGGATATATATCATTATGTAGAAAGATTTGAACATGGGGAACATCATACTCATCTTATGAACATGGCTTTGATTTAATGAGTTTAATTTCCAGAAATTCCAATACAAGATTGTCATTGAACCTATGACACAATGATATTTGCTTTTTTCCTTCTAAACTTACTCTAGCAGTGTAGTTCCAGTTAAGTAGGCCCCCCTAACCTAGTCTATGTTGCATTATATTTCTTAGTTGCCAATTAGTTGAGTTTCGATTTACTATCTAAAATTAGTTTCTTGCTCATATCATTGAATTTACCATTTTATTTCTTATGATGCAATATTAGTTTTGTATGATGTGAAACCATAATTATTTGAATGTCCAACTTTACTTGAATTGCACATAGATTGTTGCAAGAACATGTTGATTCATTTCCATAATTAAATATTGTAACCGATACCAAGAAATTGCAATTCAAACAGATCGTAGAAAATTGGAAACACCCTTGAATAACTCTGTATTTAATATTTTTCCCTCTCTTACTGCTTTTGGATTTTGTTTTTTATTTGTTAATGCAATAAACAGATCCATAAGTTAGTTGGTGTAGATATAAGTCTTCCTCTAGAGTAATAACATGAGAACTTTGTGCTAATGCAAGATCAAGATTCAATTCCGAACTAGGGATGATTTTAGGGGATAAATTTTTCTCATGGGTTAATTTTCCAAGGTTTTTCCCAAATAAAGATTCACTATTCTAAAAATGATTCGCCCAAATTCTATAGGATAAAATTATTTTACCTTAAAAATCACCAAAATTTTATACAAACTATATAAAATCCTTATAAATTTGAATGTTTTTACAAAAATATCGCCAAACATTATATAGTTGGCATATGAAGGATTAGTAAGATTTGCCAAGGTTTCTACATTTTAAAATAAATTTCCATTCTTAAAATCATCCATGTTCCGAACAACCCTGTAGTGTTATTTCCATTGGTCATTTGATTTCATTTGGTTTAAGCGTGTCAACGTTTGAAGTCCTGTTTTCTTTCATTTATTGGATGACGTAACAAAAATATAAAAGCAAATGAAGATCCTATTGATAAAATCTAAGCCTGTCATAAATCTTAGACTAAGTATCAATTAGATCGGTGGGTTAATATAGGTTGCACAATTAAAATTCATTTCTTGTTAGTGTTTGATAATTTCTTGCTTGATTGCCATTGAATAAGGATAGTCATTGCTCCTTCTTCTCATTCCTTTCTATACTCACTTTGTTTTCAATTTAAGAAGACTAATTCATTTAAAGAGAGGCATTATACACAGTGTTTTAAAAACATAGAATAAAGTCTCTCTTCCTTCTCTTCATCCATTCAACCTTTATTAAGTATTTTCCATTTATTATTTCCATCCACCACCTCATATTCTTCTTGATTTATGTCTTACCATTCCTTCATTATGTTTTGTATTCACTTGATGAATGGTCTTGAGTTTAGCTCTGATTTTTTAGAGTGTGATTACATTGATTGTAAGTTAATTTGCATTGCTTTGATTTAATTTCCCACATCCATTACATGAATATCGTTGAATGATAAGACATATTAGTAAGCTACACATGTGAAGTTACATGAACATACACATATGAAAGATTGTAACTCTAAGCCATTATAGCACTTATTGTCTCGCATTCCAATGATATATATTGAACATTAGTTACTTGCAACTTGTTTTTCTTTGACTTGCTTGGTTTGTTTGGATTTTCACTAGCATAGCTCTTTAGTCTTGCATTTTCTGCGCTTGCACCTCTAAGTTTATGAGTTCCCGGTCTATAATTTAATGCCAATAAATTAGCATATAATTTTCCCGACATTTTTTTGTTGTTTCTGGGGAGGTGCTAAAGAGATTAGATCATAGGAAGGTAGGTTTCTTGTAAATTACACAACTTGGGGGAGGAGAAGTGGTAATACGCAAAGGTGCCCTTACTTCAAAATTTTTGAAGGGGTTCTAGCCTGTCGAATTCACTTTAGTGAGTTTCTCCAAAGCCTCGTTGTTTTCTTTTATGCAAGTTTGTTTTCTTTTCATTTGATTCATGAAAATAAGAGAAGACTAACTTGTGTGAACATATAACTTGGTGACAACAGGATCGTAGTAGCACGGTGGCGCTTCGAGTACATGATTAATTTCCTTTTCATTTCTTTAATATTTTTAATGTCTTTGGTGTTGTAAGAACCCTATACACTAATTCATGTGCAATACAAGGGTTACCAAACAACAAATAAGACTTCAAGAATGTCACTCCAAGAACTTTCTCAAATACTAGCAGCAACTGGAATCTCTACCTCTCAGGAAGAGAAAATCTTGACAACAGTCAAGAATATATTTTTCACTTTGAGAAGTGATAAAAGAGGAAGAATTCCATGAACAATAGCAAGAGGATACCAAAGAATCATGAACCGCATATGATGGAGAGCAGTCATTAGAACCCGAGATCAAGGAATTTCTAACCTACCTATCATCAGATCCTTTATGCATTCAAGAGATCAATCATTCGAAAGAATAATATATGCATTGCATGACAAAGGAGGACACATGAATCAGTGCTAATAAACAAGATAACTAGGAGGACATGCAAAGTTATGTTAATAAGCAAGTTAACCAAGAGCATCATGACTATAGTGAATGTTGATTTCAAACGACTATTAGATTGAAGCACCACTTTATTCTTTAGCAATTCCTGGCATCCTATCATATGAAGAAAATGGTATCACATGCTCTAGTATACATTAAAGAATATCTTTCAAACTTAAGTATGAATATGTTTGTAATCCCGTTATGCACATGGATACATTGGAAATACTCCTACACTTGAGCAAAGGGTTTCCTTTTTCAAGTAGAGTAGGATAATGTAATAAATAAATAAAATAGTAAAGAGAAAAATAAGCCTAGTTGTGAAAACCAGTTTACTGGTGCAACTGGACATGATTTTTGCTTGAAAACCAGACAAATGGCAGGAAATGTTCACAATAATTTCCATAAGTTTATGTTGTTTCAAATATTGTATTGTATTCTTCAAATCATTTTTGTTTTATACTTGCATTGACTGATATGGGATTCCTTAAGGCCCAGGTTCTAACAAATCTCAACCATTGACTCCAACGCATCATCTGGGATTGAGATTACAAATATGTTAAAGTACCTTGGTACTTACATACATCAATGGAAATCCCCCTCGTTGTTAATCATGGGAATTCATCAAGGTCTCTTGGTTGACAGATCTTGCAGGTGACTCAACATCAGCTCATCCATTCATACCTCGTAAGATGTACTACAACATCTTGACACTCATTGGAAGTAATGGTGAGTTGTCTCGCATTTATTAACGACATTCCTAAATGGTCGATAATCTAATGATTTCTCTCTATGTTCGACTCCAATAAATTAATTCACATAGTTATAATTGTGTTAAGATGTGGGATTATGATGAAGACTATATGGTTTTATGGTATCAACAAAAGCTTGCAGCAGTTTGTTTTCTTTTAGTCGCATGTTCCAATAAAAGACTTCCACTCAATCTTAAATAATTTTCATGAGGACATGCAAACCCTTGGGTTTGGGGGAGATTTTCAGATCCCTTCTAGATCTTTAGATTCTTGTCAACATCTCTAGCATCTTCAGTTCATCTTATCCAATTTTTCATTCCTTCAATAGGATTCAGTTCATTATATTTTAGTATATCATATTCAGTTCTCTCTCATACTTTAAACAACTCTCAACTTTGATATGCCTCATCTTCAGCGTGCATCCGATCCTGCATTCTACTCGGAAGAACATTAGAATTTAAAGCAAAGGTAACTTGAGGTAAAACAGATCCACTATAGGATTTAGTTCAACCTCTTTTAGTAGATCAGATTTAGTTCTCTCTCATACTTTTGAAGGCTCTGAGATTTAATATGCCTCATCTCATCATTCAGTCAACATGCATCAAATCCTTCATTTCATTCGGCAACACATCAGAATTCAAAGAAAAGTTAACTTGAGGTAAAACATGTATAAATCTCTTTAATTTACTAAGAATTTGGAAAACATGATGCATAACCACTCCATACTCCACTACACATCATCACCACTTAGAAAGTAATCATAATCAACCATCAATCCACCATCTACAATAAATTTTATACTTTGATTATAAGACCATTAAAAGAATAAAATAAAATATTTTCTGGTACACAAATACAAAGAAACACCCATAATGTCTTCTCCTTGTACATCATAAAACACTCCTAAGTTCATTATTTGAATGTTCTAAATAAGAGGATGAAGTCATTGTTGCCTATCCAAGAAAAGAACCACAATTAAATAATGGTCTTAAAATGAAAGAAAAATATAGACTATAAAAGTGTCCAAACTCATACAAGTATATTCATGCTGCCATTATCTCCATCATTTCACAAACCACTTCCTTTTCACTCATCCACTATCCCTCATAATATCCCTTTCTTGTTATTTATTTTCACGACAATTTTTGGTGCTCTATTTTGAAGGAAATCAAATTAAAATCCTTACATTGTGATCATATGATCAAAATTACTTGTGAAGCATGTTGCTCCACAAGAACCAACACCTACACAAAGAAACAATGTCATGTAACTCTATTTATGTGAAACAAAGTATACAATAAATAACAAAGGCCTCCTAAGTGAAAAAGGTTCATTACTCTGTTTGCATGAGGACATGCAAATACTTAGGTTTCGGGGAGTGTTGGGATCCTTTTTTGTCATATTTCTCTGCCCAATAAAGTTATTATTCTTAAATGTTTTCCTGTATTTTGTCAATAATACACACCATAAACCTTCATTACATACCTTAATTCACGATTAAACATACCTTGTAGTTAATACATCATTTCTCTATGTTTTTAGTGATTAAAGACGATTATATAATAGTTTTGTTGATAATGGTTCATATCAATAAATTTGTGTTTTTCAGTATTTTCATAAGCTACAAGTTTGGTTGGCAACACACATTTCATAACTCAATACCCAAGTATTCCTAGACCCTATTGCCAATCCAAGAATATATTTTCAAGGTCAAAGTGGCCTCTTCTCCAAGTGATCTTCAACATGCTCAATTTGCAATGATCTTTGTCAAACTTTAATTTTCTGCATACAAGCTTAGACATAGGCCATAATTTAGTTCAATGCAATTTAGTTCCTATACCACCAGTTCACTTCTTGTACCTAAAACCATCTATTGGAATACTTCGACCCCTCCAGCTAGGATTTGGCCATGTGGAGTTTGAATATATAAATGTCAGCATAGTGTGTTTCCTTTGGTTCACTCCCAAGTCACACGTGTAAGCCTCTACCTCATGGTCAAAGGTCGGGTCAAATTTAGCAGAAAATTCTAGATAGAAATCTTTGAACGTGATTTTTGGGTAGATGAGGATGAAGCATGGAAATATGAGACATGGGTGTTGTGGATAAGGATGTCATTTATCTAAATCGCAAGCGAATTTTTGAAATCATGCATGGTTTGGAAGTTACAAAGGATTTTCTAATTTGGGTTTGTCCAAATTTATTGTTGCGACCCATTTTTCAAAAAAGACAAATTTGTAATGCATAGTTATGGTTTTGGGGGATCTGGTTCTATCCTTCCTCATCAATTCTATGTATAAATAAACCTTAAGAGGGAATAGGAAGGGAATGTATATCATTATGTAGAGATATCTGAACATGGGGAACATCATACTGATCTTATGAACATGGCTTTCATTTACTAAGTTTACTTTTCAGAAATTCCAATACAAGATAGTCATTGAATATATGGTGTGTTGATATTTTTTGTTTCCTTCTAAACTTACTCTAGAAGCACAGTTCTAGTTAGGTAGCCCCCCCTAACTTGGTCTACATTGAATTATATTTATTAGATGCTAATTAGTTGAATTTTGATTTACTGTCTAGATTTAGTTTCATGTTCATATAATTTAATTTACCATTTTATTTCTTGTGATGCAATATTAGTTTTGTATCATGTGAAAACATAATTATTTGAATCTCCAACTTTACTTGAATTGCACATAGATTGTTGCAAGAACATGTTGGTTCATTTCCAGAATGAAAGATTGTAACTGGTGCCAAGAAATTGCAATTCGAACTGATCATACGAAATTGAAAACACCCTTGAATGACTATACATTTAATATTCTTCCCTCTCTTAGTGCTTTTGGATTTTCTTTATTATTTGTTAATGCAATGAACAAATCCATAAGTTAGTTGGTGCACAGATAATTCTTCCTCTGAAGTAATAACATGCGAACATTTGTGCTAATGCAAGATCATGATTCAATTATGAATAGTCTTGTAGTGTTATTTCCATTGGTGATTTGATTTCATTTGGTTTAAGCTTATCAATGTTGAAGCCCTATTTGATTTCATTTATTGAATGGCATAAAAAAACTCTAAAATCAAATAAACATCCCATTGCTAAAATCTAAATCTATCATAAATCTTATACTAAGTATCAATTAGATCGATGGGTTAATATAGGTTGCACAATTAAAATTCATTTCCTGTGAGTGTTTGATAATTTCTTTCTAGATTTCCACTGAATAAGGACAAACATTGTTCCTTCTTCTCATTCCTTTCTATATTCACTTTGTTTTCTGTCTGACAAGATTGTTTCATTTAAAGAGAGGCATTATACAAAGCCTTTCAAAAATAGAGAATAAAGGCTCTCTTCCTTCTCTTCATCCATTCAACCTTTCTTCAGTATTAGCCATTTATTATTTCCATCCCCCACCTCATATTCTTCATGCTTTCCATCTTACCATTCCTTCATTGTATTTTGTGTTCACTTGATGAATGGTCTTGAGTTTAGATTTCAATTTTTAGATTGTGATTACATTGATTGTGAGTTAATTTACATTGCTTTGATTTAATTTCCCACATCTTCTACAGGAATATCATTGAAGGATTAAGAAATATTAATAAATTACATTAATGAATCTACATGAACATACATACATGAAAGATTTTAACTCCGAGTCATTATAGTACTTATTGTCTCACATTCCAATGATATATTCTAAACATTATTTACTTGCAACTTGTTTTTGTTTGACTTGGTTGGTTTGTTTGTATTTTCACTGAAATAGAGATTTAGTGTTTCATTTATTGTGATTGCACCTCTAACTTTATGAGTCCTCAGTCGATAATTCAATGTCAATAAATTAACATATAATTTTCTTGACAAGCTACACGTCCAGATTGCCTCTGCCTTATTACTTCATCAGCCATCCATGTCACTACGTCTAAATCTCTATGCCTTGAAATGGTTAGGTTTCACCCTCAACCATTATTTGCAAATAAAGAGAAACACCCATTCCCAAGTAATTTATTCATGCTGCAATTTTCATGTCTGCATAATCCTCCAAACCTAAGGCAAGTCCTCAACTCACCTTGTTTTGTCAAATCACCTCTCCGCAACTCAACATTTGTGATGAGTGTGGTCAACATGTCCACACTCTTTAAACGTCTCAATGAACTATCCAAATTTATCTAAGTATAATACATCACCTCAAAGAACTTCCATTCCTTAGGCACATTTGAACCAATACTCCTGCCAACCTCAACCAATGACCCCACTGGATCTCTAAGTCATTGCAAAATCATTCACACGTCACCAAGTTATGCTCTACCTCATCCAATGTCCCATACCAAGGGAAATCAAACACCACCAAAGTCACTTGGTCTGCGTTATTCCCATTCAGGTTGACTACCAACAATTCTTGGTCGACTTCTTTTCTGACTCCACCTATCTCCTAGAACAAAACTTTGTTGCACCTCCATAAGTGTCCGAATTTTGGCACTATCTCACAAATGTCAAGCCATCGCATGACCTAATAAACATAGCTAAGGCACCTATACAATCATGGTGCCTTATCCATCCTCCAAAACTCGACACATTCCTATCCTCACTACTCACTCTACTACAATAAGACTTCCAATGTGCCTCATCAAAGAGTAAGGAAACTCCTCAAGTCACCTCCATAGCTACACCTAAATCTACCTAAGTCCACCATAGGACTCGTCCAAGTAGGTCACCCCAATATCTCCACACATTCACCCAAGTCAAGGTGTTCCAAATGCTACATGACTTCTTTGAATCTGCACCACTTGAGCCACCCTCAAGTCTATCGGTTTTCATCGCGAAAACAAATTAAACTTGAACCACCAAGTCATTGGACTTTCTTTCAAATAACTCACTCCAACACTTAGGAAATGAAATAACTCAAAACCAATCATACCTTTCCAACTAAATTCTTGGTTGCACCCATGCTTCAAACCAATTGTCCTCGACCTTCAAATTCTCAAGCCACTACCCCTCTGCATGAACTCCCCTCAATCACCATCTATAGCTCCACATACCTGCATAGCACCTTCATTGTGATACAAGGTTGATTCCATATATCCACTTCAGGAACACATCTAATTCCCAAGCTTCATATGCAACCTTCCAAACTCATCTCCAATATCCTACCATCTCTAATCACCCAAGTGATTCAACTCATCGCAACGCAAATCTAATCAGCGTCGTAATCACTACTGTGATAAACCTTTGTGATCAGTTCTACAATCAGATCAGTGACAAGTCCTAATTTTTTTCGCCTTTCCCAAGTGGTTCATTTCACTAAAAACTCTGCGCCCGGTCTTCTCAAGGTTTTCGCACAGTTTTGGTACTTACATTTTTTGCAAATCAAACCAATCAAGACTATGCCCACACTATCTCTATGAAAGTTTAGTCCACCTTACCGAACCTTCACCAATCTTGTGCCCCAACACAACTATTTTGGCTGCAGTAGTGGTGAAGAGACAAATATACTCTGATACCATATGTCACATCCTCACAGGATTCCTACCCGAATCTTGCAATCATGCACCTCTTGAGGGCATATGACATTGTGACAGTTCTCACTTGGTTTCTTGACAACACCAAAGATACTTCATATGAATTACGCCTCTTTTTCATAGAGCATACACATACTTTGTTCTAGGATATCAGTGAGTCACACTCCTACTATGGTGCAACTCACTTGTATACTTTCATTAACAACTTAACACTTAGTTATTTAAGCGTACATCCATGAACATGTAAAAAAAAGAGAACACTTTTGAAACAAACAAGATATGCACATGTATAGTGTGGGTGGAAAAAGACGTGCCTAACACTCGACTAAGTCTTTTTATTGCGAAACAATTACAATATGAGTACTAATGGTTCGGTTTACAACTTGGGTAGAGTCACATGACTCGCCTCACCTCACTAAGGCAATCATACACATATTTTTCACACCAAGATTCATTTGTTGCAACAACTTTTTCAACTCTCGGGGTGTGCCCCAAATATGCGCCCACCACAGACTCATTGTCTCTTCTATGTCACAAGACTTCACACAAACCTGTGATTTTTTCTCATAATGTGCCTCACCCAGACTTATGACAAGACTTCCCCAAACTCCAAAGTCACCCTGTCTGCTTAAAGACTTAATCCAAAGAAGGTTGCCCCAAATCTATCCACATAATAAGCTAAATGCATTGTAAGTCCTCCCATGTGGAGCAACTTGGCTACTTGAGGGAGCTCGCCCCTCCTAGTCCAAATCTGCCTCAGAAGATTTAGTGTTGATCTTTTTCTCTTCCACCCTTGTTCATTACCTTTTTGGTTGTGCGTCTTGTGCTCTTATATAGACTCCAAATGTCACCTTCGTGAACTGTTACATCCTTTGGGTGTGTTGTGCCCCTTTGTAGACCAACACTCCCAAATGAAACGATGATTCCCTTCGTGAACTGACACACCCATGATCCTGTGCATTCGTCAAGCTTCATGTCCCTTAGGAAGAGTGAATCCCAACCTTGGGTGCGCTCCTCATGCCAACATGCCCCAACCTCTTTGGTGCACCTAGTCTTGTGCATGTGTCTTGCCGAGCTGAATCATCTTCTAGCTCAATGCACCCCTTCTCTTGGTCGCTTCCACTCCATGCTTGGGAAAGCCCCTTGGTGTGTTTGCGCACCCAAGGTGCCCACTTTCCCAACTAGCGTGAATCTTGGGTGTTGGAGCAACCCCAAATTTTGTCTCCTTGAGGACTTGGGCAAGGTTACTCACATCCTTCTAGTTGAGGACACTACAGTGCTATTAATAACACCCCCTTTTTTGGGGGTTAAAATTACAACTTTATTGAAACCATTGCCTTCATGATTGATATTGTTGCAAGAAAAACCTTAAGATTCAAGCCCAAATAAAAAAGAGGTGCTACCGATAAACATCTTTTATTTTTCTATCTAAAAGCTACAAAATGTAGTACCATTGCAAACAAAATTATAGAAAAGGAAAAACACTAAAAAATAAAAAAAGGAAGATAAATAAAAACATAAGAAAAAACACAAATAAAGGGGAATGCCACAACTAGGGGATTTAAAAAATAAAAAATTATTTAAAAATGATAATAACACATAATTTTAAAATAAATTATATATATAAAGAGGGAGAATTTTAAACACAAATTTAAAATAAACATAGAAAAAATAATTTAAATAAATTAAATAAATTTAAAATGTAATAAACAAAATTTTGAAAAGAAATGAAGTTGTGTAGAGGGGGTGATTCCCAAAATCACTCCATCACTCCACCCCTTCCAATTCCTCCTTACCCACCCTCCCAACCCATCCCTACATGTGACCCTCTTATAGCTTGTCACTACCCCATGGATGAGTGATGGGTCTAGACCCACCTCTCATCCATTGGTCGGGGTAGTGCTATGGGAGAGGCTCGCCCATCCCATACAACCTAACTACCTCATGGATGAGTTGTGGGACGATGGGAACCCTTGTCCCCTCCACCCATCCCTACTCCCCCTCATCCAACACACCCTTTCCTATACTCCTCCCATAGAACACCATTGGCACATAAATGAGAAATGGGTAATGCATCCAATGGGTGGTGCGGTGTTATGGGAGGGGTGCCCCCCTCTGTAACGATTCCCGTATGTTGCGACTCCTTGCGAAGAAAAAAGTGCAATTTTTTTTTTGTTTTAAGGTAGGAAGGCAACAACGACAACAGTGTAACCACACAACCTGACAACGAACTCCACGTGCTCAGATCAGGCAACATGAAACAACGAATCAACACTCTAGCACATTGAGCAACTGGGTGAAACATGCGTAATTAAAAAATAAATATACGACTACCCGCCCAACGCAAACACGACAACGCCTACAAGCTAAAGGACACATCGACAATCCGACACATCGGATTTGATGACCACTAATTAGAACCTTCCCAGTGAGCGAGAGACAATGTAACGTTAAAAAAAGTATCGCCATAAAAACAACGTTCATCAACCACATCGGGTGGCAAGCTATCCTAAGCCGAGGTATTGGGTGCGCTTCTTGATCCACGCGTGCAACGATCCAATCTCAAGAAACCATGTTGCCACAATGCAAAGGACGCACTAGGGACCCATGCACAACCGAAATAATTCCAACCCTTCGTCCCAACATAAAACCCAGCCTTGCAGCGACCTTACAAAAATACACTCCATAACTCAATAGTTCCTTAACTCGTTCCTTGTTGGGAGAACCCTTAAGGCTACAATAAGGCGAAAATCATAATCTTATAATCAACCATTAAGATTAAGGTAAGGCAAAACTATTATAGGCGATCAACGCATTAAACATCTTTAACCAGTGATCTAAAAGCAAAACCGGTGGTTAATATAAACGAAGGGGTATAAACCTTGCTCAATAATATATCATCGATAACTAGTTATATCACCAATTACAACTGCAATTGTATCGCTATCTTATGAACTCGCAATTTAGTGATTTCGCTATTTAAAACTGAACCTATATCGCTATCTTTTATGAATATAGTTGTTGTCTTTAAATATAAAACTTAAAAAAGTGAAAGGATTGATGAACTATGGAAACGCTATCTAACACCGACATCTGTCTAACAATAACGTTTATGGGAAAACGCTACGGGATAGCCGGGTAAATCGCTGTCTATAAACTGAAAATCGCAGAGTAAATAAAACGTTGTCATTCATGTGATAAAGTAAATTCGCTACCTAAGTCCTAAAGTTACTGTATCCCTTACATAATAGCTGTCTTTAAAATATTAACAATGTGAAAATAAATTAGCACGAAATTACCATAAGCATCGTTGTCAACCACAGTAAACATACGGCTGTGTAAACTAGCAACAACCACTTTATAAAAGTGGTTGATATACGCCGATCGACGTCATTAATTTTAAAAGGTGGAAAATGACGTCGATCGGCGTATAT
>JZKD02S1679573.1:1038585-1051834 GCA_000966675.3 Picea glauca | reverse complement strand
AATGTAAATCCAGCAGGTGGCGACATGCATCCATGAACACGCGGTAAGGAGGCGGTCATGACATGGCGGCTGGTAATATGAAACATTAGGCGTGGGCATCAGATATATAGCATATTTCATATTTCATAATCATAAAGGAGGTAAATTCAAGCGACGGCTGGGCATTAATGTAAATCCAGCAGGTGGCGGCAGGCATCCACGAACACGCCTGGTAATATGAAACGGTCATGAGATGGCGGAAGGTAATATGAAACGTTAGGCGTGGGCATCAAAGGCCGGTTCACAAGTAGAACTTGGGTATTAAATATATTAACTAATATTAAATTATTGAACGTGTCAATTATACATCCGTACAGTAAATTTTTAAGTATTCTTAGGTAAATGTAAAAAAGTAAACATGTTAACGGATGTGTTTATAAATGCACGGAAGTTATGAGCAATAAATCTGGTTCATTCATTTTGGAGGACGACTAAGAATATGCCCGCATCTTGAATGCTTATCCATCAGATTAGGGTTAAGAGATCATTAAGATTAAAAGATCATTAATTCTGCCCATTGTCAATAGGTATAAGCCTATCGGCGTAATAATCAACAACAATATAAACGCTGTCATATACACGCGCTGTCATTTAAATAATTATAATAAATTCACAGTTCAATTAAATTCGCAGTCTAAACAATTGTAATATTCCGCAGTCTAACTAACCATTGATACATATTCCAGAGCTGTCGAGTATTAAAATGCAATCCAAATATAAGCTAAAAATGCAGCCTATATGGACGCTAAACGTAGTCAAAAAAGCGTTGAGAACGCAGTCAGCTGAGTAAAATTCTCCAGTCAAGGCATAAATGAAATTTAAAATAAAAACCAACCTCAGAATGCGATTTCAATATTATTACGCTCGCCTCTCCTATAAATTCGACTGTGACATTTTTCTTGGCATAATTGGCGACCAGAAAATTTGATCGACAACTCAATGCAATCCATGCAAGGATGTTTTTCCAACCAAATTTATTCAGATTTGAACAAATCATCACAACGTGCCGTGGACGGCACATCATCAAGTCTATGCGTTCAATTTCTTCCTCACAGTTCCAACGGTCTACGATGATCTCCGAGCAATATATCGTCTTCTCAAACCCTTGTGGATAGAGACATACACAAATCCATTCATTCACTCAAATGGAGAACTTATGGAATCATCTAGACGAATGGATTATCGTTCACATAATCGCTGAATTTGTTTGGCCTGGTTTCTTTTCTTCACGGGAAACTTATCTATAGTATCTGTCTGCCATTTATCCAAACTTAACCTAGTAAGTAAGCCTCTATTACCAAAATCGAAGACAAAGTTTCACAAGGAACCAACAATCGATTTCCATTCAGATATGTTTCTTTAAAAATTCAGATACGTTTCTTTAAAAATTCAGATACGAAAATTCAGATACATTTCTTTAAAAATTGAAAGCGTGAAGAAGGAAAACCAAATGTGTATTGAAAAACAGTCTTCATCATTTATGCAACCAAAAGATTGGTGTAACAACGTAGTCCCTTGCAGGTTTGATTGACGTCTACGAGGCATCTACTTTAGCCGTGCAGATAGAAGGCTCCTTCAGGATTATTTTCTAGCAATAACTATTGAATTTACAGGGTAAAAATTCATAGTTAAGGTGTGTTGAATCGCAGAGTGAAAATTCGCAATCAATATTACAGAAATAATCAATAATGGAGTCGTTGTCAAGAACCATCAATTCTATTTAAACGCAGAGTGGTAATGTACCGCAGATATACCCGAATCAACGTAGATACATTACTATCAATCTCTGCGCGGTTTGCAAAACTAAAAACGCATACATTAAGATAACGCAGTCTAATTATGAACCGGATCTAAACCGCAGTCAGAAAATATGGCTAAAATACAAGACAGAGTAAATCGTTGTCTAAACTCCATGGCTGAGTTAATTACGATAAAGCTGTGTAAAGATATGTTTCCTGTCTAAATGCTAACAACACGATATTATCATCGTTGTCCTTGATTATGCATAGTACAGGTAATAAAAGTTGTTGCCTAAAACAGTTTCGTTGTCCGTAAGGATAATTAGGGAAATCGCTAGCATATAGAGACGATCCATAAAAAAACAAACTCGCTACCATAGATGAAAAAGATGCTTACAAATCACTATAATTTCGATGTACTAACGCAAGGATCGGTGTCCATAAAAAGGTAAAATCACAGGATCATTTTACAGGTAAAAATCGTGGTAAAAGAAAAGGGGAAATTGCAGAGTCATTTGCCACTAAATTGTGATAAATCGCAGACAATAAAAATGCTAGGCACACACAACACACACAAAAAAAAAAACGCAGGCAGTAAAAACGCCCAGTACACACCGCAATGCGCCACCATTTTGACACGGTAATTCGCTATTGTTCAAGAGTAAAAATGTGCATTCGTTCAAGGTAAGTTTTCGCTTTAATTCAAGGAATATCTTTACCATCCTTCCAATGGAAAAACACAGTCCAGATCTTAAATCAAATGCTGACATTCAAGTGGAAATAAAATAAAATAAAAACGCAGTCCAAATATAATAAGAAACATGGTCATTAAAATCCCAGAGAATGAAGATGAACAATATACAGAGTTATTCATTCGCAAGAAGGCGCAAGACAATCACTCAACCAGGAACAACCAACGCAGAGCTAAGAAGGGGTAGACAACTGGCAAAACTATCCTTCACTCATCATCCATGCACAGAAAGCAGGGCATTAAAATCTATAGGTCGCTATGTACCGAAGTGACGACCGTTGATTCAGCTCCTAGCCAACTGATTAGGTGTGGACTAATGATCTAGGGATAAAGACCAAGGATAAAGCACAATCTCATAATAATCAATAAAACAAAACAAAACAGTCATAGCAATCAGGGATCGGTGGCCAAGGATATCAAATCGATGCAGCGAGCGTAAAGATATGATGATTTTAAGTTCTCGATTAAAATGCTAAGTAAAACACTTTTCTTTACACAATAAAAGTACAAAAATGAAAGCGCAAGATCAATAGTAATCTACTATGCAAAATAAAAGCATGTGTACCGTAACCCAAGGTGACAACTTCGAGTCGTTGTCCTACATGCTCTGTGCAGCTCTCGCCTGTCGATCGATGTGACTTCACCGGTACCTCCCATCCAATTCTAGGGGTACTCTTCTTCCCCCTTAGCCCCTCGAGACGAAAAGGGGCCACGCACTCTAAACCCAAGAACAACTAGCAACCAGCTTGCCTTGAAAGGTCGAGCTACCACTCGTACCCGAGCTGGGTATCCCAAATCCCAAAAGATAAGTCAGTCAAGTCAAAAATTTTGTAGCTTAACGTTATGCATAAAATAAAAGATCCATACTCCTCCTTCTCCTCCCCCCCTCCTTTATATAGAGTTTCTAAGTGATTTCTTTCTCAAATTCCTATTTAATTTAATTTTCAATAATTTAATTCAGAAAAAACGCTCCTGTACACATGTCACCCATCCCTTTAGTTGCGCTAGAAATTAATTTCGTTAATTATTTAATTACCCCTATTTCCCTCACCCACCTAAAAGCATTCCTAAAATCCCCCCTAGGTGTCTCCATATTCCCTTACACATTTTAATGACTTACACCCTTACTAAATTCCTAGTTGAGTTCAATTTAGAAAGTTCTTTAAAGGCAAGATTCCTTACTAAGTTAGTCATTCGGATTTTTCCTTATGTTTCCCTTTTTCTTTATGTTTCCCCTTTTTCCCTTAGTTTCCTAATTCTTTTAAGTTTCCCTTTTTTCCATTTTTATCTAAAACTCAAATTAGCAAGTGTACAAAATTACCCTTTTCCCCTTTTTCTTTTTAATTAACAAATTTTAATTAGCATATGTAACAAAACAATCATTTCCCTTTTTAAAAAAATTAATCCCCCAAAGTAATTTTCTTTTTATAAATCAATTGAATTTCTTACCCCCTTCTCGTCACATCTTTAATGATTATTATTATTATTTTACCACAAGTATCAGTTAGACCTAGATTTTATTTTCCTAGGCTGGGCGACATTTTATTAGGGAAATTGTTTTGAAATCATTTTTATCACATTATTCGTTCTAAGGCCATCTAGGTTTATTCACTTATTAGTTAAATAACGCTACGTGCCATTCAGGATGCACTAGGTTCTCCAAGGGTGCCATTCACCACATTTTGTTTCCCTTGCATGACGTGCCCTTCAGGACGCACTACGTGCTCCAAGGGTGCCACTCGCCTCTTTCCATTTTTCTTGCGCGACGTGCCCTTCAGGATGCACTACGTGCTCCAAGGGTGCCACTCGCCTCTTGACTAACTTGGTAGACATAAAAAACCACTGGAGTATATACTCTACCAGGTGATCTTGTGGGAGACTAAGGGCCTCTATGTAATAAGGCCCCTTCCTTATTGTGCACCCCTTAGAATCATTGTGAGCGACTGTCGTAGTCTACCCTCACAACATTGTGGGTCTTCTCGAACTAGGTAATCGTTAACCTACATTTCAAGCCACGACGGGAGTGCTAGTAGGATATGGGAGGGATGTTCTCCACACCTCTCCCTCAACGTCTCTGGTAATCGTGCGTGACCCCTCTACTCCACATGTGAGTCTGGTCGGCAAGCTATCGTCAGCCTGCATCATCAACAAATCATGTCAGAAATAAAATCCATAATCATAACATCTAATCAGATGCACATATGTCATATACACAACAATCAAACCCCAATAGTCCACTCCCTGACTCGATCCAAAGTCCAAGGGTTTCATCGATGCCTCTACATCCTCGAGGTCCAAAATCCTGCACACTTAGGAGAACCGAGTCAATAGCACATGTCTATGTCAATACAGAAAAATAACATGTCATCATATCCATAATAACTCATAATCATAATCAAATGCCCTATAGTATAATAATCCGGATCACTTGAAAGAAAGTGTCTTAAAAGAATAAGTTCGCTCAGTGCGTGCAAGAGCGGGATGTTACATACACCCCCTCTTGGTCTAAACTTCATCTCGAAGTTTCATAGTATATAATTGCTGAAATAATGTGTATCACAGTGTCATAAGTCTATCTATCAAACAAAAATGGAAATTGCTGGTGCATATCATATGTGTCCTCTCAGGTCGTCGAGTGCAGACTATAGTTGTCCCACTAAACCTTGACCTGATCTACTATTCGATGCCATAGTTTTCGAATGCGATGATCCAGGATGAGGATCGGCGCAGCCATGAGTGCCCCCTCATCTGATACCTGCAGGGTACTCATGTCAATAACATGTGTAGGATCACCAATATAATGTCTCAAAACAGATACGTGAAAAACATCGAGCATACACCTTAAAGAATTAGGAAAGTCTAGTCGATAGGCCACGAGTCCCTTCCTCTCCACAATATCGAATGGTCCAACGAACCTAGGAGAGAGTTTAGCTCCCTTTCCAAACTTGATCGAACTCTTATGCAATTTTACCCGCAAGAAGACTCGATCACCAACTTCGTAACTATAGTCGACACGATGTGCATTGACATAACTCTTTTTCCAATCCTGTGCTTCCTTGATTCTTTCTATTATTGTTTTCATTTGATATTCCATTTCTTGGATCATTTCTGGTCCCACCAGGACCCTATCCTCAAGCCTATCCCAACTCAAAGGCGTTTGACATGATGGCCCATAAAGAAACTCGAAAGGCGCCATCTTAATGGTTCTTTGGTAACTGTCGTTATATGAGAATTCCACCAGTGGCAAGAATTCTTTCCAACACTTAGGTTGGTCCATCACGTACATGCGCAACATGTCTTCCAAGATTTGGTTTGTTCGTTCGGTCTACCCGTTAGTCTCTGGGTGATACGCAGTACTAAAGTTAAGTTGGGTTGCCAAGGCCTCTTGGAAACTAGTCCAAATCATCTAGTAAACACCGATCCTCGATAGGATATAATACTCTTAGGCACACCATGCAGCGTCACAATCTCACTAATAAAAACTCTAGCTACGTTAGGTGTCTGATATCTCGTATGCATTGGAATAAAATGCGCACTCTTCGTCAGAGTGTCGACTACCACAAAAACCGAGTCGTGTCTCCTTGCCGTCAGTGGCAATCGAACAATAAATAACCTCCCATTTTGATTCCGAAATAACATGAGGCTGAAGTAATCCTGTTGGATTTCTATGTTTAGCCTTCAACTACTGACATTCTAGACATCTGGCCACATAGCTGACTATATCTACCTTCATTCCCTTCCAAAAGAATAAGGGTTTAGAATCTTTTCACGTAGATTTGTCTGAAGAGGAAACACCAAAAGGATGTGTGGTCTCTGGCTCAATACATCGGCCACTCGGTTCACTATTCCCTTTACGTAAATAATCTCTAAATCGTACTCGCTAAGAAATTCTGACCAACGTCATTGTCGCGCGTTCAGGTCGCTTTGCGTAAAGATGTGTTGTAGTCCACAATGGTCCATTTTTTTAGTTCAAAATTTTGTCCAATAAGGTAGTGTCTCCAAATTATCAAGGCATAAACAATGGCCAACAACTCCAAATCGTGCGTCACATAGTTCTCCTCATGCCTTCTGAATTTCCTCGAGATGTAAGCGATCACTCTACCATCTTGCATCAAGACTCTGCCTAAGCCCTCCTTGGATGCATCCGTGCATACCAAGAAGTTCACATCCACATCAGGGGCATTTAGTATTGGTGTTGCTGTCAATAGCTCCTTAAGCCTCCGAAATCCCTCTGCGCATTTCTCGGTCCAAATAAACTTCTTGTTCTTCTTCTACAATTCCGTGATCGGATTTGCTATCTTCGAAAATCCCTCGATGAATCATCGATAGTATCTCGCTAAACTCATGAAGCTATGAACTTCCAGGACATTCGTCGATGCAGGCCATTCCATAATAGCCTTGAACTTTGCTAGATCCACAGTGATACCTTTGCCAGAAATGATGTGTCCTAAGTAGTGAATCTTTGACTGTTAAAAAGAGCATTTAGACAATTTCCCAAACAGTTTGTTCTCTCGCAGACACTGTAGTACCAAGCACAAGTGCTCATCATGCTCCTCCATCGTCTGAGATTAAATCAAGATATTGTCAATGAATACTTGGACAAACTTGTCCAAGTACTCTCGAAACACCCCGTTCATCAAACTCATAAATACCCCTGGGGCGTTTGTCAGTCCAAATGGTAAAACAATAAACTCGTAATGTCCAAACCTTGTCTAAAGGAGGTCTTAGGGATGTCATCCTCCTTGATCCGCAACTAGTGATACCCTAATCTCAAGTCGATCTTTGAAAACACCTTCTCATCCTTCATCTAATCAAACAAATCATGAATCCTTGGCAACAAATATTGATTATCGATCGTTTCCTTGTTCAATTGATGATAGTAAATGCAGAGTCTCCATGACCCATCCTTCTTTCGTATGAAAATAATAGGCGCACCCCACGGTGACACACTTGGACGTATAAGTCCTAGGTCTCGAAACTCCTTCAGTTTCATTCTCAACTCTTGTAACTCCGGGGTTGACATATGATAAGGTGTTCTCACTATCGGTTTAGTCCCCGGTTTTAGGTCTATGGTAAATTTCAATTCCCTCTCCAGCGACATCCTAGGTAACTCCTTTGGGAAGACATTCGCAAACTCTCCCACCACCGGAAGTTGTTCTATACCTTCCACTACTTCCTTTCCGTCTAATGCAAGGATCGCATAAAGCTTACACCCCTTGTGCATGCTCTTCCATAGCTGCAAGGAAGAGATGAACCTCAAGGAAACTCCCTGGTTCTAACCTAGAATCACGTGTCTCTACCCCTCATCATTGACCAAGCTCAACCACTCCATCTTATAGTTGAGTATCGCCTCATGAGATTCCAACCAGTACATATCGATCATGACATCATAAGATCCTAAGATCGTGACGTACAGGTTGGCCCTGGTGACAAACTCTCCCAGGTTAAAGGTACAACCTGTAACCTTCCCTCCAACCTTCTATTTGGCTCCCAAAGCCATCTCTACAAAGCTAATCTCATCATGTTCGACTTCCTTTACCTTAATCCTTTTTAGCACTGCACCAGAAATCAAACTCTCGGTAGCACTGGGATCTATCAAAATACTAAGGGTCTGGTCAGTGAAAGTACCTGACATCTCGAGCACAATCGATTGGTGCTCTACCTGGCGGTTATTCACTATTGCATGAATCCGATGGGCCTTGCCCAAATCTCCCACGGTAGTGGGTCCGATTGATCCACAGGCTCTAGTCTTCTCCACTGGGAAGTTGCAATGGTAGTGTGGCTCCCCACAAGTCCAACACTCCTTCTTTGGTCCAGTACTCCTGGTACCCGAAATAGAAGCTAATGGCCCATCGGCCTGGAATCCTGGTATGTTCTGCTGAACAGGCCTAAACTGCTTCTGATGCGGTCGAAGCTACTACTGATGTTGTGGTCCCCGGTAAGGAGTCCACTACTGAGGCGTTGGTCACTGAGGTGTAGTGAATGTGGATCCTCTCTGGAAGCCACGATATCCTAGCGTATGTCTGGTTGGTGTCTGATGTTGCTGCGCACTAGATGACACCTTCCCTATTGGTCTCGCTGGAGTCCTTCTCTGACCCTCACTAATAAGCTCCTCCTCTGCTATGAGGGTCTTCTGGACAACATCATGCAAGGTCCAAGGCATCAAAATCATAACCTTTTCACGTATGCTAACATTAAGGCCAAAGAAGAACCTGTTGACCTTAAGTTTCTCAATATTAAGGTGCAGAGCATACCGAAGCAACTCCATAAAACAAGCCTCATACTCAGGCATCATACGACAGCCTTGTCGCAAGGCGTTGAACTCGTTGAGATGATGCTCAATGAATTCCTTTGATAGGTACCTCTCTCTCGGAACCATTTCTTGAATAGTTCCCATGACACGTCGTTGATGACCATGTTCAAGTGTGGCAGGAGTGTCTTCCGCCATAGAAAAGCGCTCCCCTTTAGTTGAAAGACCACCAAGCAGACCTTCATAATGGAGGTCATAATCCTGAAGTGTGAAGCACCACAACTTTCTCTATAGCCATGCCTCGACGACACATCCATCCGTGACACTCGTGGACTCTAGATATCAACTCTCTGAGTTCTCGGTGGATGCTAATGGTACTGGTTAGTGCGTGCTATGGACCCTCAGGGGTACAGGTGCTCTAGCCTCATATTAGTACAGATGGTGGATCAAGGCCCTTTGACATTCCCTGGAAGGGCCTTGTCAGACCATTATCATCCCTTACCACAATCGAATCCAGCCCAAGGACTTGTTCTTCCCCTTGGGGGTTCGACTCCCAGGGTGAGAGAACTTCTGGAGGCGTCGCACCTCCTTCCATGACACCACACTGCGAATCCCTGAGGGGTCCTCTAAATGCGGTCACCGCATGGACACATTGAGGTTTTAAATAACGCAGGGATAAAAAATCACGGGTTTACTGCAGTGTAAAGCTCGATGATCCGCAATCGTAGGGTCAAACCCGCTCTGATACCATATGTAACGACTCTCATACGTTGCGACTCCTTGCGAAGAAAAAAGTGTTTTTTTTTTGTTTTAAGGTAGGAAGGCAACGATGACAACAATTTAACCACACAACCTAACTACGAACTCCACATGCTCAGATCAGGCAACAGGCAATGATGAATCAACACTCTCGCATATCAAGCAACTGGGCGAAACATGCGTAAATAAAAAAGAAATATGCGACTACCCGCCTGATGCAAACACAACAAATCCTATAAGCTAAAGGACACATCCAAAATCCGACACATAGGATTCGACGACCACTAATTAGAACCTTCCCGATGAGTGAGAGACAATGCAAAGTTACAACACGTACCGCCATAAAAAACAACAGTCATCAACCACATTGGGTGGTGCGCTATCCTAAGTCGCGGTATCGGGTGTGCTTCTTGATCCATGCGTGCAATGATCCAAACTCAAGAAACCATGTTTCCATAGTGCGAAGGATGCACTAGGGACCCATGCGCAACCGAAATAATTCCAACCCTTCGTCCCAACATAAAACCCAGCCTTGTAGCAACCTTACAAAAATACACTCCATAACTCAATAGTTCCTTAACTCGTTCCTTGTTGGGAGAACCCTTAAGGCTACGATAAGGCGATAATCCCAATCTTATAATCAACCATTAAGATTAACGTAAGGCAAAACTATTATAGGCAATCAACGTATTAAACATCTTTAACCAGTGATCTAAAAGCAAAAGCGGTGGTTAATCTAAACGAAGGGGTATAAACCTTGCTCAATAATATATCATCGATAACTAGTTATATCGCCAAATACAACTGCAAATGTATCTCTATCTTATGAACTCATAATTTAGTGAATTTTCCATTTAAAACTAAACCTATATCGCTATCTTGTATGAATATAGTTGTTGTCTTTAAATATAAAACTAAAAAAAGTCTAAGGATTGATGAACTATGGAAAAACTATTTAACACCGACATCTGTCTAACAATAACGTTTATGGGAAAATGATATGGGATAGCCGCATAAATCGATGTCTATAAACTGAAAATCGCAGAGTAAATAAAACGTTGTCATTCATGTGATAAAGTAAATTCGCTACCTAAGTCATAAAGTTACTCTATCCCTTACATAATAGATGTCTTTAAAAGATTTATTGTATGCCTTACAACAATCAAACCCCAATAGTCCACTCCCTGACTCGATCCAGAGTCCAATGGTTTCATCGATGCCTCATCATCCTTGAGGTCCAAAATCATGCACACTCAAGAGAACCGAGTCAATAGCACCTGTCTATGTCAATACAACAAAATAACATGTCATCATATCCATAATGCCTCATAATCATAATCAAACTCCCAATAGTATAATAATCCAGATCACTTGCAAGAAAGTGTCCTCAAAGAATAAATTCGCTTAGTGCGCGCAAGAGCGGGATGTTACACCCTCCCATAAAACCCCACCACTTCATGGATGAGCAACGAGGGGGGGGATCCACCCTCCACCCATCCTATTCCCCCTCCTTAGTCCACCCTCCCAACTCACCCTTTCCAAAAACCCTTCCAATCATTTCGTTATCTCATGAATGAGTGGTTGGTTTATCCCCCGCCAACCCCAACCTTCCACAACTCCCTTATCCCAACCCCTCCACAACTTTGTTTTTTTTCAACAAAATTGTTTATTGTTTTTTTTAAATTAGTTATTGCTTTTTTTTTAATTTGTTTTTAATTTTTTTTTTTTTTAAATTTGTTTTGAAAAGCCCCTCCAAAGCTATGTTTTTTTTTTCTTTTTATTGTTTTAATCAATTTTTAAATTTATGTTATTCTAGTTTATTTTTTTTTTTAATTTGTTATGTTTAAAAAAAAATTGTTTTTTTTTTTTTAAAGTTTATTTTAAATTTGTGTTTGTAAGGTCTTTGACTAGATGGGCACATAGACTTTCACCCAAGTCCTTAAGGAGACAGAACTTGGGGTTGCTCTGGCACCCAAGTTGGGCAAATGGACTCCTTGGGCATGTGAATGTGCCAAGGGGATTTCCCAAGTATGAAGTGACCAAGAGATTGGGGCATGTCGGTCCCAAGGGAGCACAAAAGTTGATGAGTGCATGAATTTGTTTGGGCGACCGATTCCACGAAAGGCGACGACGATTCATTTTAGCGATCAGGTCCGTGAAGAGGCGCAACGATTCATTTGGACACATGGGTTCATGAAGGAGTGTGACACCCCCAAAGGATGTGATGGTTTGCGATGGTGACCTTTGGAGTCCCTATAAGAGAACAAGGGTGCACAACCAAGGAAGGCAGATTTGAAGAAAAGGAGAGGAAGAGGAGCTTTGTGGTTTTGAGGTAGACAAAGAGAGGGCACTCCCTCAAGGATCCAAGTCGCTCCACTTGGGAGGAATTGTGTTGCCTTGAGGTGGATTCATTTGAGAAAGTTGGGAGAACTTCTCTGGGGTCGATTTTTGGGAAGTTTGGAAACACAGGTCTATTAGAGGCATGTGTGAGGTAGAACTGAAATTTGCGAAGTTTGCATAAACGAAGAGACAAAAAGTCTGTGGTTGGGGGCATGTATGAGGTGCACCACAGGTGGTTGCGGAGACAGTTATGAATGAAATTCTTTGGGTGGGTTTGTGTGTGAGGGGATGAGTGAGGGGAGGCGAGTGGTTTGACTCCACCATGTTGAACCAAGTCGGTAGTGCTCATGGTGGAACTAGTTCACAATAAAAAAGACTTAGTCAGGTGTTAGGAACAGTTTGTGCCACCCACACTATATCTATGTTTGTCCTTTGTTTGTTTCACAATTCTCTTGGTCTCTCATGGACGTATTCTTATATATTACTAAGTGTTAAACAATTGACAAATGTATAAGTATACAAGAGTTGCACTAGAGTAGGAGTGTGACTCGTTGATAGCCTAAAATAGAGTATGGGTATGCTCTAGGTGAAGAGGAGTAGTCTGGACGAAGTAACCTTGGTGTTTCCAAGAATCCAAGAGAGAAACATCGTGGTTCCATGCCCCCTCAAGAGGTGCATCATCGCAATATTTGTCTAGGATCAGTGTGGGGACGTGACAATATAAAAAAATGTGTGTTTTGTTTTACTATAAATGGATGGTTAAAGTGGTTTTTTTCTTCAAATAAATTATGTGTTATTTCATTCTAATACTTTTTCAATGTGAGAGGGTTCTTCTGGATCCATCACATATATTTTTATAGATCAACACTTCGAACCAAACCATTGCATTTTTGTTTTTTTATGTAATTTATTTATTTTTTTAATTATAATTTCATTTTAAAAGAAGTAAATTTTTTCCTTAATTTTGATGTTGTCTCTCTGGGGTTTTTTTTCCCTGTATTTTTTTATTTATCTATAAAAATGTTGTATTTTTAAGCTTGAAAAAAAGGGTGCCACTAGTAGCACCTCTTTTTGATTTGGGGTTTGATTTTAAGATTTTTGTTGCATTGGTATAGGTTGTGAAGACCATGGTTGCAATCAAGTTGTAGTTTTAACCCCCTTAGAGAAAGGGGTGAGGGGAGGGTGGGGCATGGAGGTAGTGCTAATTTATTTTTATTTTTATTTGGGGGTTTATTTTTAAATTGTTATTGCAACTATATCAGTTGTTAATCTCATGGTTTCAAAGAAGTTGTAATTTTAACCCCCACCCCCTTAAAAAATATGCTACTGCTAGCACCACTTTTTGGTTTTGGGGTTGTTTTAAAGTTTTCA
>JZKD02S1679573.1:1025035-1038518 GCA_000966675.3 Picea glauca | reverse complement strand
ACCCACAAAAAAAAAATAAAAATGGTGCTACTAGTAGCATCACTTTTCGATTCTAGGGTCTATTTTAAGGTGTTTGTTGGAAAAATTATGAGGTTTTAAAACCATAGTTTCAAAATGATATAATTTTAACTTTAAAAAAAAAGGGTGATTCTAGGAGCACCACCTTTCAATTTGGGGTAAAAATAGCCACTAAATGTGACCTCTAAAAAAAACAAAACTATGGAATGTTCTCATCAAGAAGGTAATTGTGTTTCTTTCAACTTATTATGATGATCTTTAAAATCCTAAGCATGTTGTTTGTAATCTATGGTCATCCTAACTACTTTAGCAAAGATATTTGTTCCCGCAATATTGAACTAATTCTTGTAAACAAGGTTAAATCCACTAACAAATTTGATCATTTTTAACATCTCATCCTACCAATAAGTGAGGGAATACATTACAAGTCCTAGGAACACCTTGTAGTCCTTAATTATTTTGGGTTCTTGTCACAAGTTATGGAATGTAGAAAATTTATATTCATAATAATTTTCATACAAGAAATACTATCGCCCACAGGGGTGTAGACCGATTGGCAAGTGTCGTGTAAATGGAAGGAAATATGTAAAGGAGGTCTCAAGTTCGATCCTCACCCCGATTTACGTGTGCTCCATGCTTACGGGCTATGTGGCGCACCTGGGGTTATAGTGGTAGCGGACGGGTATCGACCACGTGTCACATAAGTATGAGAACCGTGAGTTGTCGATTCCCCCAGTATAAAAATAAATAAAAATACAAGAACTTCTATCTATGTGACCCAATGGGTTATTTTAATTGGTTCAAATAAACTATTTCAACATGGAGTTCATTGTCAGGCCTCAAGTTTTAGTCTGATCAAGGTTCAAGGGTGAGTGCAAGAAGTTCACGTTCAAAAAAGTGGCAAGGGAATGAGTAAGAACACACACTCGCAAGAACGTGTGTGGATTCTTAGAAATGCACACATGTTCCTATTCTTATAGGCTTGGATATGGCTGAAAATCCATGTAGATTTCCACGTAGGTTTAGTGGCTGGAACGCGTGCACATTTTTAGGAACCCGAGTACGGTCTTAAGAATGCGTGTGTGGTCCTAAGAACACGTGCACGTTATTCCTGATAAAATTATTTAAAGGGCCTGAGCACGATTTGTGCCCATTGTGCACAAATAGTGTCTCGCGTTTCTCTTATTGGGAAAATATAGTGGAGCTAGAGATGAGGAAGAAAGGGAGGATCTTGCCACCGTGTCGAGGTATTTTACATTTTTCTTAATTTTAATCCAATTTATCATTTTGCTCCCAATCATCTAAATTAAAAAAAATAAAAATTAATTTTGTATTTTAAATTAAAAAGGAACCTAATTTACATGTCATGGCTTTTAAATTGCAGCATATATAATAAAATGGAACCCCAAGACAATTTAAACTAGTCAGAAGAAAAGAAAGAAGATCAAAACCCCAACCCACCACCACCACACAATGTAAACACCAAAATTGATGAGGGGTTGGTTATATTAAGAACCCTTGAGGAACAATTAAGGGAGACTAGAGAGCCTTATAGAGTCTCCTTGGCCACTTCTGTGGACATCATTGTGAAATCCATTTAAATTTTCCAAGGGAAATTGACCTCTATTTCTGATTATGGGACAAGAATGTATGAGTACTATAGCACTGGTTTGGACAGAAACCAAGTCAAATAATTGGGCATTTCAAAACAACAAATATTGTCTATTTTTAGGGATCCTATAAATGGATAATAACTACCATTGACTAGGAAACACATCTCCATTTACTGGTGCATCCATCCCTAGATTAGTCAAAACTGGATGGATAGGTGGTATATGGTTTTTGATAAACCTCTTTGCAATAACAGGGAGATGCCCTTTTATTTTATGAGGAAATTATGGGTTGAGTTTATTATGGGTAAGGATGTCAACTACTTTGACATTGGTGACTTCCAGGGGGTGGGTCGAGGGTCTTCATAGGACCGAGAGCATGTCAGGTGTGACCCCGTGTTATGTCCCCATCCCCCCAAGTGAAGGCCTAGCCCCCTACCCAACATCCTCCTGTTGCAGAGAAATTTTAATAGGTACAACTAGCCATCTCATCATTGACTCATAGCCTAATGCAACATAGTAGCTTTGTTGCCCTGTCTCGGTAGGAGGTGTCTTCCAGTGATATTGATAGAGGGGTTGGAGTGTCAACATGCACACGAGAGTATAGTTAAGAGAGGGTACATGGACATAGAAACTGTGCATGTGAACCTCACAGATGATCGAGCTACAAGCACACATGTTATGGGCCTATAGAGCCCAGTGGATAGCATAGCTTCATAGAGGAGGTTAGTATCTTAACCCTCTCTATGTTCTTCATCGTTATATATTTATTTTTTATTTTTTGTATTAATACAAATATTTGATTGTATGTCTTTTTGCAGTTGTTGTGTCCCAACAATAGACCCTATTCACCTATGGATGCATTAGTTCCTAGCCCCACAACGGATGCATCATTAGAGGCAACATGTTCATTGGGTGCACCGTACACACAAATACATATCACATTTTATAGATTCAACGTAGTGATGTCTTTATTTTATGAAATTATCAATTTTTTTATAAGTTCTCAAGTTTCTACAAGATTTGGCACTAGGAGATGTTGGGGAATGTCCATCTGGGGTGGACAAGTCACCAGCGTCACAGGTATCATGTGTAAAGTTAAATATCGTATAATTCTCAAATTGTTTGTGTTTATGTTTTCAAATTTTACTATTTGGTACTAATAGTTCAATTTTATTCATATGTATGCAGACCGTTGATATATTTGCTAGGTATAGTAGTATTGCACCCTTTGGGCACCTGGGCGTTGCTTCTGGGTTACCTTTCTCCAGGCCTATGGTGTTTGAATCACTTATACATCCTGTGAGGGTCCATCATAGCCCACCTATTTTCCACCCACCCCCACTACCACTTTCGTCCCCATAGACAAAGACTTCCATAGTAGAGGTTGTCTCAGAGCAAGTTGTACAACCTAGTGCTACCTCTACCAACAAATCTCCATCAATGCCTGATATATTTACAGTGAGATAATGCATTGATAATAATTTTTTATGTTTCATGAATTTGTTTTTACACATATTTGTTTAATTTTCTTGACTTGATCCTTTTAAATGATGCAAAGTATAATTGCAAAGAGATTGGGGTCGCAGAGGAGGGTAACACCCTCATGATTGATAGTTTCATATGTGGTAAGTTGTCTTAGGTTAAATTACAAATTATCATTTTGTATGTCTATTAATTCATTGATGAAAAAAACTTATAACACTATTTATTCTTTGTGCAGTATCTAGAGCATCGAAGCATTCCCAGGCCTAGAACCTCTCGAGGTGCATCCTCAAGCAAGAGAACAAATATAGATTTCTAGGATGCTCTTGAGGGTGGTGCGGGTGGAAATGGTAAATGATTGACCAACTACTGACATTTTGTATCTAGACCACGATATATATGTTTTTTATGTTAGGGCACTTGTCGCTTTGTATACTGGGCACAAATTGCCATTTTGTAAAAAATGTACAGTTTAGACGATGTTGAGTATATATATATATATATTTCATGGCACGATTTTTATGAATATCATTGTTTCTACATTTGATGTTGATGAATAAATGAATTCCAAAGTGTATGAATTTTGTGTATTAATCCCTTGATTCGTTTCTAAAGTGATTATAAATACTTGCATTATGCATTAAGGAATATCTTATGGTGGAAAAGATTGCTAAGTGCTAAATCCATAAGCAATTAATGGTTCTCAAGTAGCATTGCTTGCTAATCAACCATGTATCTCTACATCATTGATAGATCATTCCTTCTGAATTATTTGCATGAATGTTGTGGATATCCATATTCTAACTCACAACCAACAATATGGACTACCTCTTGAATTATATCCATCTAAATCCAATGACAATCCACACTCAAATAATGGTCACTTGAAAACATTGTGACCTAAAAAATGGCATATTGCAATAATTTATTATAGAAATAAATTTTCTCATTTATCTTCTACATAATTGTAAATCACTTAACAGCTTCAACTCAATGTTATTTATTAAGGCCCACACATTATTCCCCTCTTTCTATGCATGACATATATAAAATCATTTGATTTATGTGTAACCCTTCATAAATGCCAAAAAGACTAGACAATGACTCATTAATGCACATGTTTGTTTAGATTGTGTACAGATTATAAGAATACCTACATTGAGTTTTCACATAAATCACTCTGTCAATTGTGTGATTGCTACTGTGTTGTGTTTGGTTTGATGTTCTCAATTTTATACTCTATTTATGGTTCAGCTGCCCAACACCCATAAATCGACCATTTCCTAAGCATAACAAACTATACAAATCATTCCTACCCATAGAGTACAACTTTCTCGATGTAACCATAAATCAACCATTTCCTAAGCATAGCAAACTGTACAAGTCATTCCTACCCTTAGAGTACAACTTTCTTGATGTATGTGAGGATATGACCACGTGGAACCATGTTCAAAGTATGCATATGAGAAGACATAGTGGGGACTCTTGTGTTGTGTTGGGCTTAGCCACTGTTAGCCCTTCCAATTGACAAGGGAAGGTTATCCCTTATCTTGCATTGTCCAGTGCGGACCAGAACAATGTGAACAGTTGAGTCAATGATAGTTATGAAGGCTGAGTTAGAAAACTTATACAAGACTTGTTCGAAGAAGAGTACCAAAAGATCAAGTTTCATTTGAACTAGCAATTTGATGCAAGAGGAGCAAGCTTACTTTTATTAAACACCTGATCTTAGGAAAGTAGCTGGACCAATATGTAGAGAAATTACATGCTTTTACCTTCAAATGATCCAGATGAAAAGCATGAGCAATGATTCTTCTATGTTGGGCCCATTTCTCTCCTTTTAAGCCCACAAGTCCCTGTCTAAGCACCTAGTCAGAAAATGGATCCAAAGGAGGTGATTCAGAAAATGGATCCAAAGGAGGTGATTCATAATGACCAAGCTTGTTGGACAGTATCTCCTTGATAAGCTCAGGGTTGCAAACATTCATCCTGGCATTTGGACCATACCAGTAAACAATATCCTTACCTATATGTCACATACAATCTATTACTAATTAAAGAATAACCGAAAAATCATGATTACTGAATGCATAGAAATTGTGAAAAGCATAAGGGTAAGAGATTGTTAAAACTCTAATCATAAATTAGTTGGTTTAGTTGGTTTACCTAACTGTTATACAGTTACATGATAGTTATGTTCTTCTTGTATTATATATGCATGTCTATTTACATGATTATTTGAAGCATTGATGAATACAAAGTATGCCTTTTCTGCCAGTGTTTATTTATCTTTGTTCATCATGATTTCTTGACTGCTTCAGTTCTTTATATTATGTTTCTGCTATTTTCTTCATTATGAATCTAACAGTGGTATCAAAGCATGTAGATGATTTTAGAGGCCTGTTGGTTTATCAGAACACTTATTTCCTTGAGGGATGATAATCTTGATATCCATGGTAGTTTTTTCAATGGAGGTGAAGCTTAATGAGAGTGTGCACCAAATGAGAAAAATACCAGTGCTGCAAATTACATCTGATGGCCTTGAACATTCATGTGATTGAGTGGGAGAACGAAACCAACGATTAGATAGAGGCTTTACAATATGATCAATGTTTTATGTGAAGGTTGTGAAAGAGATAAGATGTGAGAAGCCGAACCATGGAGAAGCATGAAGATGTGAAGAATCCCAGAGTGAGATGTGGTCGAACCGTGGAGAACCGTGGAGTGAAGCATTGATCTTATCCTGTCAAAGGAAGCCACGAGAAAGAACGCTCTATGGAGAGATTAAGAACTTGAAGCATCAAAGGTTTGAGAAACCTAATTGAGGTAAATCGTTTGCAATTCATATTGATGACTGTATGAATTGAAGTTCTATGTAGAAAGAGCACTGTTGTTGAAGGAGAAAGAACCCTACCTGCAACATAGAACATGACCTTCAATTGCGGCCTTGATAAAAGAAGCAAGAGAACCACTGCCAATCGGTCACTCAATCATATTGCTCGATGATCTGATATTTATTGGCACATGTAGCGATAAAGAGAATGAGTAAAGGGCATGCTTGTAAGTTAACAGAGAATGCACACCAACGTAACCCTTATCGTAAACCTGCTCACTGTTGAAGAACATCACGCGATAAGTCATCGCGAAGCTCTCCATCGACTCTTAAATTGATTATTTAAATGGAGGAGGAGTTATGCCATTTAGCAATTGAATAATATTGTTGTTAATTCAATTGATGCGGGTTGATTTATCACTGTGGATGTGAGCTACGACATCTGTGTTTGGTTTTTTTTATATTATGTGTTAGGATTTTATCTTGTTGGAATATATAATTCCTACTTATCTAATATGCTTGCTAATGTATTGAGAGTAGAGCTAATCTCTACATGAGTTGTGTGATCCTATTCTTAAGAGGTTGTTAGAGAGTTGGATTGGTGAGATTCTAGTTTGGTGTGTGGTTGAGATATTCTCTCAACCTCTCCAGTTATCTTTAGAATAAGTTAGATTTAATAACAACCTATACACTCTATATAATAGAGTCCATTGTATTGATATTGTAAGTAATAGAATATTTGTTCATATCACTCTACTCTTCCATTTTATCATGGTATAAGATCTTTGTACTTAGCTTCAGTTGACGATAAATAAACAGTTGGTTGTTTCTTACTTCTCCACGACACGACTCCTATACCTATGTTGAATGCATATCATGAAGTTGATTTTATGTCATCAGGATTTCTGGCCCAATCTGAATCAGAGTAACCTGTTAACTCAACATCATAGTCATTAGTATATATAACACCAAAATTAACAATTCCTTTCAGATATCGAAGAACTTTTTTCGCAGCTTTCCAATGACTATCTAAAGGCTTAGCCATGAACTGACTAAGGATGTTGACTGAGTATGCAATGTCTAGCCTTGTAGTGATGAGGTAGTTTAGACTTCCAACCAACTGACGATATAAAGTACCATCTGCCTCTTTAGATCCATCTTCATTGTACAACTTTGCATTCTGTTCTAAGGGAGTTGACATAGCTTTACATTCACTCATGTTGAACCTTTTAAGAATTTCTTTTGTGTACTTACTTTGAGTGATCAATGTTTTTTCAGACTCTCTCCAAACCTCAAGTCCTAGACAGTAATGCAATTCACCGAGGTCTTTCATTTCAAACTCTTGAGATAAATGATTTTTAATCTCTTCAATTAACTTACATGCACTCCATGTAATAATGAGATCATCCACATATAAAGATATTAAAGCAACATTTCCTTCTTCATCTTTCTTAACATATAGATTAGGATCATTCTTGCTTTTCACAAACCCATTTTGATAAAAGAAAGTATCTATCTTTACATACCATGATCTCGGTGCCTGTTTCAAACCATATAATGCTTTCTTTAACCTGCAGACTAGATGCTCTTGTCCCTACTTGACAAACCCTTCAGGTTGAACCAAATAAACTTCTTCTTTTAAATCACCATTCAGAAAAGCATATTTGACATCTAACTGATGTAACTTCCAATTATGTTTTGTAGCTAAGTCAATCAATACTCTAATTGTATTCAATTTAGTTACTGGTGCAAAAGTATCTTCATAATCAATTCCCTCCTTTTGTGAATATCCTTTTGCAACTAATCTTGCCTTATATTTTTCAATGCTACCATCTGCTTTAAATTTAGATTTATACAACCATTTGCTTCCAATAGGGACTTTGTTTTCAGGCAGCTCAACTAATTCCCATGTTTGATTTTTCATAAGAGAATCATATTCATCATTCATAGCATTTCTCCGTACTTCATGTTCTTTAGCTTGATCATAGTTTACAGGTTCTACAACATTCATGACATGAGACATCAATGCATAGTCTCTATACCTTATAGGTGGCTGAGTTTGTCATGATGACCTTCTTGGTCCTTCACTGCTTTCATCTCGTCTTCTACTCTGTGGTGACTCTTCTCCACTTGATGTATCCTGACTGCTTGAAGTGTCCATACTGCTTTCATCTCGTTCTTGAACCTGTACCTGTACCTGTTCTTGTTCTTGTTTAACCATTGCATCTATTTTGACATGTTTATCACTATCATTATGCCAAGCATCTGCATCATTCAATGTATCAACTTTATCTGCATTCTCATGAAACATCACATCTCTACTTGCAAACAATTTATGTGAACTGGGATCAAACAATTTGTATGCCTTTTTATTAGTACAATACCCAATACAAACACACTTGATTGACTTTGCATCAAGTTTCCTTCTCTCATCCTTTGGAATATGTCCAAAGGTAGTGGATCCAAATACTCTTAAATGACTGACATCAGGTTTATAATCATAAAGAATCTCAAAAGGAGTTTGGAAATCTAATTTCTTAGTTGGACTACGATTCTTTAAATAAACAACAGTGTTAATGGCTTCTGTCCAAAAACCATTAGAAATGTTTTTACCTTGAAGCATATTGCGAGCACACTCCACCAGTGTTTTGTTCCACCTCTCAGCAACACCATTTTGCTGAGGTGTATGAGGTACTGTAAATTGTTTTTGGATCCCATGAAATTTACAATAACTTTTAAATGCACCTGATGTATATTCACCACCCTGATCAGATCTGAGAACTTTAATACATTTTCTTGTTTGTTTTTCAGTCAAAGTTCTGAATTCTTTGAAGTACTCAAATACATCACTTTTACTCCTTATGAAACAGACCCGTGTATATCTAGATCTATCATCAAAAAAAATAAGAAAGTAGGAAGCACCACCAAGTGACCTAGTTTGCATAGGTCTGCATACATCAGTATGAATTAATTCAAGAATGTTTGTTTGTCTTTTCTCTGTATGAACATGAAACTCCTCTCTATGTTGTTTACCTAGTGCACACACTTCACATGGAAATTGATCATTCTTCATAGTAGGAAGACCTTCTACCATGGTTTTTTGTTGTAACAACATCAAATCATTGTAATTTAGGTGTCCATGCCTGTGGTGCCATAGCTCTTCTGTTGACATTGATGTGGATGTCAATGCAACATGATGATTCATTGTCACATCCAATTTATACAATCCTCCAACCCTGGTACCTATGGAAACAACCCTGTAGTGATTCTGGACATCTTTCACAACACACCGCAACTTACCAAATTCCACTTTTAGATTATTATCAGTGATAGTTGAAACGAATATAAAATTCTTTTTAATACCAGGAACATACAGCACATTATGAATCTGTCTCAATTGTCCATTAGGTAAGTTCACACTTATTACTCCATAGCCTTGGACCTTATGTGATCTGTTATCTCCTAGATAAATGTGTGTGCCATCAGTTTTCTCATAATATTCATCATACCATTCTTTATTACAAGTCATATGAGCTGATGCACTAGAATCTATGAACCAAGCAGTCTCATCATCGATTTCAGCAGACAATGCAGCTTCAGAAATAAACAATTTAAGATTTTTAAATCCATTATTAATTGAAGTGTTCCGTAACCATTTTAGTGCCATATTCGATGGCTTGTTTAGTGTGAAATGCGTCTTTTGGATGAAAAATGACAGCATCAAACGACCATCTACTGCAGCCTCCATTTGCTCGCAGCAAACCTAATATGGTTTAACTCTGCATAACTGCATAACTCAACGTGAAGGGACCTGTCTAAGGCATTTGACTCATGGACACATGGTAAAGATTCTACTCACCATGTATGCATAAATGAAACCCTAAGAAAATAGGTGAAATCAGTTGTAAAAAAATGCATTGAGATTTTATTACAGGAGACTTATAAAGTTATTTAATTTATTATATCATGATTTGAGAGTACCGTTATTTGTATGATTAACAATGTTAATCAAAGTGATAAGGATTTGATAAAGTTTTTTTTTTTTAAAGGAGTTATAGGAAGACTTTGATTTAAGGAGTTATAAGGTTTTGTTATTTATTTGAAGACTTTTTGTAAAGGTGTTATAAGAAGTTTTTTGGAAGTTATAATGAAGTTATAAGGTGGATGTAAACGTGTCCAACAAATTGCATTTGAAAAATTGTATTTGGTGTTATTTGTAGACCCACCCAAAATTGAATAAGGGGGTCTATCTTAGGATCTTTGTGTGCATCTAAGTCATTGGTTATCCTGTAGTTTCTCTTGGCATTGAATTTTATCTTGGCATGCACATCAGACACAGAACATCTATCGCCCATATTCTGCATAATGGAAAGAATTGAAGAAATATTTACAATATTGCCCACATTAATTAACTCAACTACGGAATCTACAATTGTAATAAACAAGTGCACCCTCAGTAGAATGATTACTTGTTTACAAGTAACACACAAGAAGATTGATATGTTCAAACTTCAAAACAAAATGTTATCTAATGAGTTAAATCTCCTTCGACGCCAAGAATGTGATTTCAACAAACAAAATGACATCAAGGATGAAAATAATGAAGATGCTCAGTTGACTAGTGATGACACTCATAAACATCAAGATGAGTTGGATGAAGTCCCTAAGTCAAAAAAAGTTGTGGATAGATGTATTGTTCGACCATGGGAAGAATTACGATTTAAATGAAATCGATATGGACTAGGATATGTAAAGGATGCTAACGAAATTTTTCATATTCCTAATTATTGCAAACTTGTTTGCTTTGTGAGTGGAGGTTTTTTTAATGATGATAAGACGACAGAGCTTGAGGATAATGGTAAGGAACATGTAAAGGATATTGTTGATGAAGATGTTGTTACAGATATTCTAGATCATGATAATAAGTCAGATAAAGAACCCATACAGTGAAAAAACTGTCATTGGTTTGGCCATGATAAGTCAAACTGTTTTGATCTTCACCCATGCAGATTTTGTGGGAAGACAAATCACCCCTCAGTAAGGTGTCAAAAGTGCAAGCAGAAAAAAATTCATTTTGAATGGTTAGGGAATTGGTGTTGAAGTTTGGAAGCCAATTTATTGGAGCAGTCTTATCGTCGGATTTATACACAAGTACAGTCGTACTTCATTGAAGATATTTCTACAGTTGATGGACATGAATTTTTTTCAAGATTTGATGATTTAGGGTATGATCGGGGCCTAGTTGATGTAGTCTTTTGAGTTGAAGATTGAGTCTTTAGACTCCGCCGAAAGACAGTTTGATGTGATGGATCTCTTCTTGGCCATACTTGCGAATGACGGTCAAGGGAATTGGAACCACTTGTCCCTGACAGGGGGGAAATCTAGTTGAGTCAAGTTCCAAGTTTGATTTATAGCCTGTGAACAGATGATCAAGTATGCAACCTAGTTCTTGGTATGCAGTCTTGTTCATGAACATATTGTTGTTGATATGGTTTGTGGTCAGCTTAAAACCACCAATTGAGAAGAAGACATGAAGTTCTTCTTGTTACATTTTCAGATTTTTGAGCCTTGAGATCTTGTTATTTTATGGTCAACTTAAAACCATGCCATTTAGTAGAAGACATCAACTTATGCTAGAGATTCGGTTTGTGGTCACCCTTAAACCACCAATTTAGTAGAAGACATCAGCTTCTGCTATTTTTTTCAGAGTTTAGAGAGCATCTTCAACCAACCCTCTGAATATTCGCTTGACACATTGTTGATTGTCAAGTAGTGGCATTTTTTCAGGCAAGAATGAACTTATGATTAAGGGGGGATGGTAAAACTATAATCATAAGTTAATTGGTTTAGTTGGTTTACCTAACTGTTATACAGTTACATGACAGTTATGGTCTTCTTGTATTATATATGTACGTCTATGTACATGATTACTTGAAGCATTGATGAATACAGAGTATGCCTTTTCTGCCAGTGTTTATTTATCTCTGTTCATCGTGATTTCTTGATTGCTTTAGTTCTTTATATTATGTTTCTGTTTTTTTCTTCATTATGAATCTAACAGAGATTACCATAGGTTTTTGTCCACTCATCATAATGAGGAAGAACTTGAGAGACTATGTCATGTGACCGAGGCATGGGTGTGGACTTTGCATGAGCCATCATCTGTCCAATTTCAGGAGCATTTCCATAGAGCAGCCTGTATGGAGGTCCTCTGATTCCTTGGGATTCAAAGAATCTCTTTAGTTGCACAGGTTTCCACCATATAACCGCTGCAACTCTCAGAAAAAAACTTGCAGAACAAACACAGAAAGTTGTCTGAACCCAAAAAGGCCACGCCATATTGTGTAATGTTACTAACTTGGCTAGTCTAAGAAACGTTGCTAATGTGTGTGTAGGATCAAAGGTTTACAGCATATAAATGATCATACAAATAATAAACACGACAAAGGACTGCAAAGTTTGTATTATGATATCTCTGTGGATTACAAAATGGTCGAATGCGGCTGAATAACTAACAATACTTGACTAGATAAACATACAAAGGATCTTATTTGGAATATAAATAAGCAACTGTGGCTGAATAAAATAACAACACTCGGCTAGATCAAAAGACAAAAGGATCTTAGCCGGAATACAAAGAAGCAACTAAAAGATAATACCCAGAATATGGGAGCATTGTGGAATCAATGAAGAATGATGGAAGACCCGGATGATCTTCCCGGTGACTAGGGTGTGTCTTTCAACACTGAAATCAACCAACTGGTGTCTTCCTCCTAGAATACATTGAACTATCTCTCTTGAGATGTGCCTCTTCTCCTCAATGGCAACTCATAATCTACATAATCATCATGAATTAGGTCGCTAACCCTTCCTTTATAGCTTTCCAAAACCCTAAATCATGTTGAAACCCTAATTCGTTGTTGATTTCCAAAACCCTAAATCATGTTGAAACCCTAATTCATTGTTGGCTTCTATTTTTAGCTCATAATGACTTAAAAGCACTTTTAACCCTTTTTAGCTCAATGTCACTTTCTGAATATAACACCTGTGACTGGAGTGACCTCTAGTAACCCTGTTTACCCCTCTTTCGCCCTGGCTATAGTCTAATAGGGCGGTTTAGACCATTACGCCTCCTCTTCTAGAGCTCCTATTTGGAAAGGGACATTACAGTCCTCCCTTCCCGAAATTGCTTGTCCTCAAGTAATACCAGTCCAGGGTGATGCAACACCTTTTCACTCTCCCAAGTAGCATCCTCTACTAGAAGCCCTCTCCATCTAATCAAACACTCTCTGATGAACCTGCTCCTTAGTTTCTGCTCTTGGAACTCCAAAACCTCCTCCGGAACTAACTCCAACTGTCCCTCCTCATCCAACGGGGGAAGCTCCTCTGATGTGTTAATGAATTGTCCCACTACCTTTTTTAGGCAAGACACATGGAAAACGTTATGAATCTTTCTCCCCTTTGGAATCTCTAGCTCGTAAGAAACCTCACCTACTCGGTGCATGATCCTGTAAGGACCATAAAATCTAGGCTTGAG
>JZKD02S1679573.1:1001269-1013039 GCA_000966675.3 Picea glauca | reverse complement strand
TATATGAATTAGAGTAACGTGCTTTACTAAACTAGTATACCTTTAAAGTTGGAGAAAGAAAAGGGCAAAAATGAATCATTGTGGTTATTTGATTAAAAAGATTTTTGTGGTGAGAGTTAATTTTAGAAATATTTGGAGAAATCACAATATTTTTATTAGTTTGCTAAAAAATTAGAGGATGTTGTTTTTGAATGGAAAATGAATCCTTCAAAAGGTCTTATAACAAGGGTAAATGTGAATGGACATATGATGGGAGACTCTAATGTCATAGGTTGTGAAATACCCATTCATCACTAAATCAACCTCAATTGGTGTTTCTAATCTCCAAAGGACTATTAGAGTATAAGAAAATGAGGGTTGTTGTTATGTTTTAGGGCATTTTTATTGGTCATTGGTCATTTGTACAATTCAATTAGAGGACGATAACCAGTGGTTCAAATGAGATCCCTAGTCCAAAGTGCATGATAAGGTCATCACCTCAACAATTTGCAGTCATTTATGAGATGCAGGGTGTGGAATGGTTGGAAGATTACAATTGACATTGATATACAAAGGATTGATCTAATCGTAGTGAAAATAACATAATGAATTTTGGGGCATCATCCAAGTAATTCAAAATAACCCAGAAACAATTTATAATTTATGATATCATTACACCCATTTCAATTTATTTTCAAAGCTAGATAGAAAATATTAAAAGTTCATTGATGCATGTTGTAGTTTCTTTAGTAGTGTCAAAAATGACTTTATGTATATTATGATAAAACTATTAAAAATATTTAGCTTATAGTGATGGGGCAACATTCTAGTTTTTTTTTCAAAAAAAAAAAACTTTAAATTGATATTCAAATTAGAAATCAAAATATACATTAGCATAGCCTCTAGGTTGTCATCCAAAATTCAGAAAATTCTACAACCTACCCAACTTCTACTTATTACAGTCATCAAGGAAACATGTAAGTCCATAAGTAAGAGCTTGTGTTTCAATTTTTTAGAACAATAAAAAGGACCCATATTGACAGATGGAAACACTCTCAACAATCCACCACTTTAGAGCTAGCATCCTATATGATCTGAAATTGATCATTAAAGACTTGGCTAAGTTTTAAGCATGCGTTCATTTACCGATTAGGAATTAATGAAAGAAGAAGAACTTAATGAGATATTATAGAAACCATGATAGAGAAATTAAGATCATAATGTAAGCACAAATAGCAACAAATCATAACAACAAAGTTGTTAATGGAGTTCAACAAGATTGCCTACGTCTCTGGGCCTTTGCCTCAGTGGGTGAGGCTTTCTTATTTCTCTTCAATGCTTCAAAAGTACATAAGAAAAGTGTCAAAATGATTACAAACAGGTTTTACTATGTTCTTCTCAACCTCAAGAATACAACACAACTAACGACACTGAAAAAGGTTGAGCATAGCTCCCGAAATTGGCCTGCAAATTTTCCCTCCTTAATGGCTTCCCTGCATAAAAATAGATTTGGATTTCAAAATATTCATCATTTCTCTTGTTTTGAACTTCTCTAATGCTACTAATAACCCTTGGTTTATATATATTATGAATTGGTATCAACCTCCCAACTTCCTCCCAATATCTGACCTCAAATCGGGCTCTAGATCCCCCAATAATGGGCAAAATCCATTAAAAACAACATTAAAAAACAAAAAAATATTTAATATATAATTAAAAACCCAAAATTGGACCAACTCTAGGTGCATTCGCCTTCTCCTGGGATCCTAGTCATATAGGCACTGCCATATGACCTCTGGTTGGGCGTGCCCTCGTCTTTAACCCTTGGTCTTCAGATAATCCCCCGTTTCCAGGTCGCATGCAGGACCATGTGGCCTAGCCTTAAATTCCATGTGCTCCAAATAGTTGTGCTAGCTCCTGGTTCTTAGCCACCAGTTGCGTGGGGTGCCAAGTGGCCCTGTGTTGGCCCCCTTTGATCGGGGCTTAGCCCAAAACAACCGTGCCATGCAACTTAAATCCAAGTTTAGTCGCATGGCTTAACAAGTCATACCGGTGCCCTGGTGGTTAGTGGATTTGATGTAGTCTGTTGGCGCAACTGAAGGTCATGGGTTCGAAATTTGCAGAGGAAAAACAAATGTTTGAACCCACCCACATTGGCCAAATCTAGGGTGCGATGTGGCGCCCTGTGATTGGGCCACGTGTCACCTCTGGATTGGCCCATACCATCCAGTCATTGTACAGTCAGTAGGAATAGTCAGCTGCCACATCACCACCATACAACCACGTGTCATCCACGTCAACATCCGTACAACTCAGTCACTCTTCCATGTCAGCATCCATACAACCCAGTCACCCTACCATGTCAACATTCGTACAACCCAGTCACCCTGCCATGTCAACATTCGTACAACCCAGTCACCCTACCACGTCAACATCCATACAACCCAGTCGCCCTGCCACATCAGCATCTGTACAACTACCTGTCTTTTGTAATGCCACGTGTCATCCTGTCATTGGGTCACGCCACGTACGAACTACCACGTGTCATTTGTACACTACCATGTGTCAATTCCGTACTGGTCCAACTCAGCCCAAAAATGCTAAAATTGAGTGACACATGTCACCTCCTAGTGCTTCCATGTGTCCTACTAACATCACCTATCGTACTGTTGATGTCAGCAGTATGACATGTTGACTTTGAGCATATGACTTTTTTCCTATTTAGGAAATCTATCAGAACGTGATAACTTTCACATACGACGTCCATTTGTGAAAAAAATTATATGTCGAAATCAACACGATGAGACGAACACAATGGCGCTAGTTTCGTTCGATTCTGAGAACTTTGATTTTTAGGCCTTCTTGGATCCATTTTGGATCATGCCTCCCCATTAAAACCTTTTATTCCTCCAAAAGGGTATTAACCAGTCATCAAGTGCGGGATAGGCCACACCACTTGTCCTTTGTCTTTAAAATCTGTCTTGTGCACCTGTCACATCATAATCAATTGAAAAAAAACCATGACAACTGAGAGATATTGTTAGCCACTTGTACTCTTTCACATCTTACTGAAGCCACTACCATCCATGTTGAAAACATTAGCAGTGATAACATCAGAATATGATGCAAATGAGCTAATATGTTTGAAGTACTTGCACGACATTAGCTTATCTTGAAGCAAAGTATGATTGAACTTCCATTCTACAACCATCTCATGTTCATGCTTAAGATCACTTTCTTTACTTGGCACAATTATAGGTGTGTTGCTTGCATCAGTTGCCTTCCTTAATTGTTCTATCATTTGTAGAGATTGTTTTTCTTTTAAGTGATGAGCATGTACAACATATTCATTTCCTTCTTCAATTAAGTGATATTGGTTATGTTCCCTATAGAAGATTTCTTTGTGATCATACAAATAATGGATTCCTAAGACCATTCCACATTCATTGAGTGGCACTACATCACATGTTACCTCATCCACAAACTTTGATGAAATTGCAAACTTTAAAGTGCATTGCTTTGTTATGTGCAATTTATGATTCTTGCTTATCCATTTAAGTGAGTAAGGTTTATGAAGTAGCTTAGTTGTCAATCCCAATTTTTTAACCACTTCCTCTAAAATCAAGTTAGATTGACATACTATCTATAAATGTATCGATCTTTGTATGTTCCATTATCACCGTTATGTGAAACAACTTACTTCTAGAATCATATCCATCACCAATTTTACATGTCAAACCAATTGTTGTGATCTTAGTCTCATCACCTGAATCATATCCCAAGTCTATTGGTCATGTTGTTGTTGTAACTGTTTGCCTCCATTTGCTTTCTTTGAACCACTCTGGTCTCTTCTCTAGGTGCAATTTCCAGCAATGGTCATCATCATGCCCTTCTTTCTTGCAATGCTTGAAAGAGAGCTTCTCTTCCTTTCTTGTCGTTGAATTTTCTTTCTTTCCATTGCCCTTCCTTTTGTCCTCTTTCCTTGAAGATGATTCCCATGATAGACCAACTCTTGTTTTCCCTACTTCAATGTATGTTTCTTGAACATAAACCTCATTAAGATTAGTAGGTCCAAACATAAATACAGTGTTATGAATATGTGCAGGTAAACCTCCTATATACTTCATAAGAGTTTCTTGGGTATGTAATGGAATGTTTAACATTAATTCCATCTTACGAAATTCATCTATGTATTATTGCATTGTTTGTCCCTTTCTTAGTTTAAGACTTTGCCATTCAATTAAATCCTTCTCTTTATAACCCAAAGGATAAAATTGCTTTCTAAGTGCAAAAACAAAATCTTTCCATGATGGAAATACATTACCAACTTGTTGCGTTCCATTTTGCAAGTTACTCTGCCACCATATGAGTGTTGTGCTTGCAAGACAAAGCGATGCCAACTTGATTTGAGTTACCTCATCTTTGATTTGTTGCACAGTGCAATAAACTTCCATCTGTCTGACCCAGTTATCAATCCTCTCAGCATTGACTTCACCATCATACATGGAAAATTCAAATTTCACATCAAGCTTAAGTAAAGGCATATCATGTTTATGTTTATGGGAATGTTTTCTTGCAGTGGATTTTGAACTTTTACTTGAAGAAGAAGACGATTATGGACAAGAAGGAGGTGAAGGATTAGTTTTAGGAGGATCCTCATTCTTCACTTTTTCTTTTTTTTTAAGATTCCCCTTGGAAAGGCCTCTTCTGTTCCAAGTAATCCTCATATAATACCTTTACCATCTCAGACATGGCGAATAAAGTCTTTTGCAACTCTATCTTGTTCTGAGACATGCCTTCTTCCGATGCCATCTCCTCACTTTGAGAAGTCCTCTTTCTCAATCCAATCTCAGGATCCCCTTCTACAAGCTCATCTTCACCATGAATCAAATTTTCCCTGCTAAACATGCAAACTCGAAATCCAACCATCAAACTGCTTTGATACCACTTGATCCGAAATTTATCTTTAAAGACTTGGTTAAGTTTTAAGCATGTGTTCATTTACCAATTAAGAATTAATGAAAGAAGAAGAAATTAATGAGATATTATAGCATCCATCATAAATAAATGCAGATCAAAATGTAATCACAAAGAACAACAAACCATAACAACAAAGTTGTTAACAGAGTTCGACAAGATTGCATACGTCTCTGGGCCTTTGTCTCAGTGGGTGAGGCTTTCTTAATTATCTTCAATGCTTCAAAAGTACATAAAACAAGTGTCAAAAGGATTACAAACTGGTTTGGATGTGTTATACTCGACCTCAAGAATCCAACACAAAGGACGACACTGAAAAAGGTTGAGCGTAGCTCCCAGAATTGGCCCGCAAAGTTTCCCTCCTCAATGGATTCCCTGCATAAAAATGGATTTGGCTTTCAAAATATTCATCATTTCTTTTGTTCTGAACTTCTCTAATGCTTCTAAGAACCCATGGTTTATATGTATTTTGAGTTGGTATCAACCTCCCAATATCTGGCCTCAAATCGGGCTCTATATTCCCGAATAATGGGAAAAATCCATTAAAAACAACATTAAAAATCATAAAAATATTTAATATATAGTTAAAAACCCAAAATTGGACAAAATCTAGGCGCATCCTCGTTCTCCCAGGCTCCTGGTCATATGGGGCCTCGGGTTGGGTGCGCTCTGGTATTTATCCCTTGGTCTTTGGATAAGCCCCCCTTTGCAGGTCGCATGCAGGGCCATGTAGCATGGCCTTAACCTTCACGCACTCCAAACAGTTGTGCTAGCTCCTGGTTCTTAGCCATCAATTGTGTGGGGTGCCAAGTGGTGTTGTGTTGGCCTCCTCTGACTGGGGATTAGCCCAAAACAACCGTGTCTTGCAACTTAAATCCAAGTTTACTTGCATGGGTTAACAAGTCATATTGGTGCCCTAGTGGTTAGCGGGTTGGTGTAGTCCATTGGCACAACCAGAGTTCATGGGTTCGAAACTTGCGGACGTAAAACAAATTTTTGAACCGGCCCACATTGGCCAAATCTGGGGTGCCACATGGTGCCCTGTGATTGGGCCATTTGTCTTCTCTGGATTGGCCTGTACCGTCCAATCATCGTACAATCAACAACATAGTCAGCAGGCACATTCAACAACCACGTCACCACCATACAACCACATGTCGTCCATGTCAGCATCCGTACAACCCAGTCACCCTGCCACTTCAATATCCGTACAACCCATTCACCCTGCCACATCAGAATCTGTATAGCCACCTGTCGTTCGTACTTCCACGTGTCATCCTGTCATTGGACCACATCACGTATGAAATTCCATGTGTCATCCGTACACTGCCACATGTCAATTTTGTATTGGTCCAACTCAACCTGAAAACACCAAAAATAAGTGACATGTGTCACCTCTTGGTGCTGCCACATGTCCTATTGATGTCACCTGTCATATTGCTGACATCAATAGTACGATCTGTTAACTTTGACCAGTTTGACTTTTGCATATTTGAGAAATTGACCAGAACATGATAACTTTTGCATACGATGCCCATTTTTTAAAACAATTATATGGACAGAATCCGTGCGACGAGTCGGACGCAATGGCATTGGTTTCGTCTGATTCCGAGAAATTTGATTTTTAGGCCTTGTTGGATCCATTTTGGATCACTATACTAGATCAAAAGATTACATATTCAAAAGAGAGCTCTTCCCCCTTAATACTTGCACAATTAATTATCCTTCCTACAAAGAGAGATAAACCTTAGAACGAGAGACTACTTTTGAGTAGAATCCCCTAAAAATGGTAACATTCTAGTTTATCTAGAGATGATCAATACAATAGCTAACAATTATAAAACCCCTTTATTATCTCCTACTCCCATGTCACCACCCCATCCCACAAAGGAAACATCTCAGGAACCAATGGTCACCATCCTTGACAAAACTAACAATGAATATCCCACGATCCCACTTCAAATCAATATTTAAACTTTTGAGATTGCTTGTTCAAGACTGTAAACTTTAGTTAACTCAATAACATAGCAGGTCGTGGTCTCTTGAGTTGCACTGCAATCAATGGTAGATCAGGTTTATCTAAACTCTAAATTTGATTGGAAATTTGTTTCCATGTATCTATTTGTTTAACTTCACCAATCATCCAAGGCTTCACTATTAAGTTTCTAGAGATTGTGAATGAAGATGAATTGTTATAAGACAATCAATTACATAGATAAAAGAAATAATGATTGAAAATATTGTGTTTATTGGCTAATGATTTAGAATGAGTACCTAAATATGCCTCTTGAATAACCTGAAATCACATCTTTGTAGCCTCTAACACTATCGCAGAATCAACTACCATAGAGTCCTTAGCATTGAACTTGTCTAGGTGTCATTTCTATAATACCTAAAAAAAACAAAAAAAATACTCAAATGTGATCTGTAAATTTTTGTGGATATTCCACTGGAATAGTTCGTCACAATAAATCTAATAAAATACTTAAAATCTTTACTATTAAGGTTATTTTTCCTTTAGATCTCAAGAATATTTAGTTAATGATTTTTTTCTTATGCATGAAATAGATAAAATGTAGAAATTAGAGAACAGTAAAATGAAATCAGACCATCCACAAATTAGCACAAGACATGACCTGGGAAACCCAATACGGGAGAAAACCCAACTAGAAGGTGAGGCTACTTTGCTCTCTTTTCTTTGGTATAGAAATGATGCAAGTACAAAGAAAGAGGCACTCTATGTGGATTTGCCTTTGACCTGTGGCCTGTATGGTTGCTATTGAATCTCTCATCTTCTATTATGTTCACATAATAGCACTCTCACATGTTTTTCTTAACTATGGAACAAGATACAATGAAAAAGAAGGGAACCCCTTCTCCTCCTAGTGGCCTGGTATTTAACATCACCCAAGGGCCATCTAGGGGTAGGTTTTCGACTTCTTCAACCCTCAATTGTGATAGGGTTTTAAACCTTCTAGAATCTTATTGAAACTACATACATGGTGAGCCCCATATGCATGAGTAACAAGGGATGAAATGGCATCCTCTCATACCATGGTGGTCAACACGATAGGTTAACTTGCAGGAAGCATAAAGTTTCTATACGATCTCCAATTGCCTTGATTTTTGCATCATTAGAAAGGTCCCGATATGTAGAATAATGTCATGTGATACAACTATGAGGGAAATTTTTAACCCAAAAAATTGCCATTTTATGCCTTAAAATGGCCCTAGAAGGTTTCAGACCCCAATTTTCCAATCTGGGACTTGCCACTAAAATGGACCTCCAAGTTGATTCCTCTAATTTTTTCCACTCTAAAGGGATTGAGATAGATGAAAAACAATATAATGATCCAACCCAAATCAAAATGACTTAATTATGAGCTTATTTCCAAAATTATGTGAAGGTTCCATTGACTAGTTATGGGGAATCTATGCACATATATGAATTGGAATGAGCTATATGTGAACAAATTGTTGGATATGGAAGGCTAGGCCATCATTCTATTTTTTATTTATGAATATTGTAAATTCCAAGCTATTACATTACTTCGTCCTCATGTTTGGAGTGCACGTCTATTTTCAAAGGAAGTTAGTTCACAAGGGATATTGACCAATAGATAATTTTGGATATAATGGTCATGTTATGTAGAGTGATAGACATTTTTAATAATTTAATAGTTCATAGAGATGGAATAATTAGTGTTTATGGATTTCACTTAGAACAACTGAATCCTTGTTGGCTTCCTACATTACAAAGTGTGCACAAGATTACTTTTAGATGTCATTTCCAAGTACATGCATCCATGCTAATTAAACCAAAAATTATGATTTATATTATTATTATATAGTTACTTTCTCTCAAGCTATGCAACCTATTGTAACAAGTGTAGAAGACCTTACACATGTCAATATAATGTTAGGTTTTGATAGGAAATATGTTACCTAGTCAGTTAGTTAGTGCATTTCTTCTTTCCTTCACTGTTACCTAGTCAGTTAGTTAGTGCATTTCTTCTTTCCTTCACTGTGCTTTGTAAACCTAGAGTAGTTGCACAAAATAGGGTCCACAGATCCTTGCAATGGAAGGAGGTCAGTTGGAGGGTTTCAATGCTTTAGGGACCATTATGGCAATGATGATCATGCCTAACATCTGGTGGAAATCAAATCATTATTCTGGCCTTTTTTTGAACATTATCATAGAACTTCTGGGATTTAAATGCCATTTGGATTATCTACAAAGTATAATCCTATGGCTTGAGATTTGAATCCAAGAGAGATTATGAGCATATAGGTTTGAATAAAGAAATAGAGGTTTTCATGCATTTCCAACCTAATTTACCATGGATTCCTTCTCAATTCTAACATATCTACCCATAGACTACGAGTAGGTGGAAAAATGTTGTTTAGAGTTCACTTTATTTGTCAAAAATGTCTTCCCATGAAACACATTTTGTGTGTTCTCTTTGGCTAGAGGTGGCTAAGGTTCCTCCCCATATCCCTGTAAAGGCTAAGGCTAATTGAAGCTTCAATGACCGAGCATAAGATTGATTTCATCATGTATACACATTGTATTCTTGGAGGTAGTCGAAAAAATTGATTGGATATTCTTGGAGGCACTGGTGGAATCAAATCTGATAAGAATGCACAAGATATACCCATTTAAAATAGAGTTGTGCTTAGTAGAAAACATTTTTTATTCTTCCATGTGCTTACCTTATGGGTGAGAAACAAATAACTACTAAATTTTTGCATTTTAACCCCCAATATTTTTTTGAAAATGAATAAAAGGAATGGCATTTTAGCCCACCTACCTTATGCTTTCTCTTATTAAAGATTAGCTATTAGTTTGTTGTATTTTGCTAAATAAACTATGTCTCAAATTTTTTAATGCTTGTATAGCAATTTTTTCATATCAATAGCTTTTTCACGACTATACTTATTGTAGTTAGTAAAGATAATGCTCGATAAATTAAATTACCTTTAGAAAACATGTATGGAATCCTCCTCTATGTTTTTGTTTCAAGACTAAATTCTTTGCCACACGTAGAAGATTCTATGTTGCTTACCATCTTGCCTATGACATAAAATTTTCCATCCATGAAAAACCTAAAACAAAGCATTCAAGGGAATACATAGTTGGTAGTGTTTTCCAAGTGCCCTACTTTAAATTATAAAATTTTGTAGAGTTAATCACACCCACAATTGCAACACAACCTCCTACTACAATCACAATTTTCCTATATATGGTAGAAATATATATATATATATATATATATATATATATATATATATATATATATAATCCTTATACCACTTGTGTGTCAAAATATTGTTCCTCCATATGACAAATCCTATCACCTCCCTCCCTCCCTGAAACAAGTAACTTAGTTCCAACTACCAAAGAATCCTTATCTACATAAATAAAACACTCATCAGTCGAGATCCTTGATAAGCATATCCAATGGTAAAAACTATAAATTTGGGTTTGATATCTTATTTTATCAACTTAGTTCCTCATTGAGATATGATAAAAGGAAACAGAAAACATTCATAATTCATAGGAAACTAGTTGTGTAGTTGTGATGTTCTTATCCTATGCATCAACTTTCCAAACAACGAACTTGTGAATTCTTCTACATCCTTAGAGATTTATCCACTCAACAAGTTTCTCACTCCCAAAACACAAAAGTTGGTTGAGGGCCAACTTGGTCGAATTCTATGACTCGACTTGCTATATATATATATATATATATGTATATATATATATGAACATGGAATTCAAAAGACCTTTTCATGTTTGGTCTTATGCTTGAAATGGATCTTTGAGTTAACTTCTTTGGCTTCCTAAAGTTCGTTATCCATAACTTTTAACACTAACTTCTCATGGACTCTATTGAAATTCATTGGGTGCTCTCTTTTTTTACTATTAACTTCTCTTCTTTGGTACTTATAATAAAAATAAAGTAATTTTATAGAGAGTGTAATCTCCTCTTTAAAATGGTATATTGTTGCGTTAATAAAAGTTTTATTTTTATTTTTATTTTTATTCTAACTTCTTAAATTAGAAAAAAAAAACTTTTTCAAACTTGTTTCTTTTGTAATCACACGGAGTCATTTATTTGGATGTTTCTAAACTTGTCTATGTTTATCTTTTGAACAATTCAAATTACTATTAGCTTATGAAAAATATCCAAAATATTTTCAATCTCCATTGGTTGGTATAGAAAACTCTTACAAATCATTCAGCAGTTTTGTTGGATTTTCTATTAGTGAATTATTATTCTTTTTACTCATAATAGTGGACATTGATGACAAGTACAAAATTTTGTTATGAATGGGAGATTCTCTACTCTTCAAAAAAGATTCATGTTTTACTTTGTGAATTTTTTTGTGCATAGGTTGACATGTGGTATCCTGATCCAGGTGGATATTAGTGGCCACCCACCTTTTCCGATTGGCTCAAAACAACTTTCTGGCAATTTTGGCAATTTACTAGTTTTAGCAGGTTTTAACTTCCAGGGCCATTTTGAGGGCCTAAATGAAGGTTTTTCGAGAGAGAGGTTCTCAATTATAGCCGAAAGCATTATTTATCCCCCAAAATGAATCTCCTCGACGATACCTTTCCAACGAGCTATCATACGCCTAAAACGGAGATCGTATGCAAAAGATACGACCCCGGGAAGTTGATGTACTGACTTCCCCAAACGGGGCCCACATGACTTTTGGTGCTTCATCTCCTAGGGTTAGGTTTTTGGATGTCTAGGGTTTTTGGCATTCTTGTTTATTGTAAAAAGGCCTTCAGAGCCTCATTGTA
>JZKD02S1679573.1:969433-981061 GCA_000966675.3 Picea glauca | reverse complement strand
GGTTTATCTAAAGTCTAAATTTGATGGGAAATTTGTTTCCATGTATCTATTTGTTTAACTTCACCAATCATCCAAGCCTTCACTATTAAGTTTCTAAATATTGCAAATGAAGATGAATGCTTATAAGACAATCAATTGCATAGATAAAAGAAATAATGATTGAAAATATTTTGTTTATTGGCTTATGATTTAGAATGAGTACCTAAATATGCCTCTTGAATAACCTGAAATCACATCTTTGTAGCCTCTAACACTGTCGCAGAATCAACTACCATAGAGTCCTTAAAATTGCACTTGTCTAGGTGTCATTTCTATAACACCTAAAAAAACAAAAAAAATACTCTAATGTGATTTGTAAACTTCTGTGGATATTCCAGTGGAATAGTTCATCACAACAAATCTAACAAAATACTTAAAATATTTACTATTAAGGTTATTTTTCCTTTAGATCTCAAGAATATTTAGTTAATGATTTTCTTCTTATGCATGAAATAGATAAAATGCAGAAATTAATGAACAATAAAATACAATCACACCATCCACAAATTAGCACAAGACATGACCTGGGAAGCCCAATACGTGAGAAAACCCAACTAGAAGGTGATGCTACTCTGCTCTCTTTTCTTTGGTATAGAAATGATGCAAGTAGAAAGAAAGATGCACTCTCTGTGGAGTTGCCTTTGACCTGTGGCCTGTATGGTTGCTACAGAATCTCCCCTCTTCTATTATGTTCACATAATACCACTCTCACATGTTTTCCTCAACTATGGAATAAGATACAATGAAAAAGAATGGAACCCCTTCTCCTCCTAGTAGCCTAGTATTTAACATCACCAGAGGTCCAACCAAGGGTAGGTTTTCGACTTCCTCAACCTTCAATTGTGATAGGGTTTTGAACGTTCTAGAATCTTATTGAAACTACATATGTGGTGAGCCCCATATGCGTGAGTAACAGGGAATGATGTGGCATCCTCTCGTACCATTGTGGTCAACATGGTAGGTTAACTTGTGGGAAGCATAAATTTTGCATACGAGCTCCAATTGATGTGACTTTTGCATCATTAGAAAGGTATTGATATGTAGAATAATGTCATGGGATCCAATTATGCTGGGAAAGTTTTAACCCAAAAAATTATCATTCGATGCCTCAAAATGGCCTTGGAAGGTTTCAGACCCCAATTTTCCAATCTGAGACTTGCCACTAAAATGGCCCTGCAAGTTGATTCCTCCAATTTTTTTCACTCTGAAAGGATTGAGATATATGAAAAACAATATAATGATCCAACCCAGATCAGAATGACTTAATTATGAGCTTATTTCCAAAATTATGTGAAGGTTCCATTGATTAGTTATGGGGAATCTATGTACATATATGAATAGGAATGAGTTATATGTGAACAAATTGTTGGATTTGGAAGGCTAGGCCATCAATCTATTTCTTATTTCTTAATATTGTAAATCCCAAGATATTACATTACTTCTTCCTCATGTTTGGAGTGCACGTCCATTTTCAAAGGAAGTTAGTCCACAAGGGATATTGACCAATAGATAATTTTGGATATAATGCTCATGCTATGTAGATTGATATAGACATTTTTAATAATTTAATAGTTCATAGAGATGGAATAATTAGTGTTTATGGATTTCACTTAGAACAATTGAATCCTTGTTGGCTACCTACATTACAAAGTGTGCACACAATTACTTTTAGATGTCATTTCCAAGAACATGCATCCATGCTCATTAACCCAAAATATATCATTGCTATTATTATTGTATATTTACTTTCTCTCAAGATATGCAACCTATTGTAACAAGTGTAGAATACCTTACACATGACAATATAATGTTAGATTTTGATAGGAAATATGTTACCTAGTCAGTTAGTTAATTCATTTCTTGTTTCCTTCTCCGTGCTTTGTAAACCTAGAGTAGTGCACAAAATAGGGTCCACAAATCCTTGCAATGGAAGGAGGTCAGTTGGAGGGTTTCAATTATTTAGGGACCATGATGGCAATGATGATCATGCCTAACATCTAGTGACAATCAAATCATTATTCTGGCCTTTTTTTGAACTTTATCATAGAGCTTCTAGGATTTAAATGTCATTTGGATTATCTACAACGCAAAATCCTATGGCTTGAGCTTTGAATCCAAGAGAGATTATGAGCATATAGGTTTGAAGAAAGAGATAGAGGTTTTCATGCATTTCCAACCTACCTTACCATGGATTCCTTCTCAATTCTAACATATCCACCCATTGACTACGAGTAGGTGGAAAAATGTTGTTTAAAGTTCATTGTATTTGTCAAAAATGTATTCCCATGAAACACATTTTGTGTGTTCTCTTTGGCTGGAGGTGGCTAAGGTTCCTCCCCATATCCCCATAAAGGATAAGGCTAATTGAAGCTTCAATTATTGAGCACAAGATTGATGTCATCATGTATACACATTGTATTCTTCGAGGTAGTAGAAAAAATCGATTGGATCTTCTTGGAGGCACTAGTGGAATGAAATCTGATAAGAATGCACAAGATATACCAAATTAAAATGGAGTTGTGCTTAGTAGAATTTTTTTTTTCTTCCATGTGCTTACCTTATGGGTGAAAAGAAAAAAACTACTAACTTTTTGCATTTTAACCCCCAATATTTTTTTGAAAATGAATAAAAACAATGGCATTTTAGCCCACCTACCTTATGCTTTCTCTTATTAAAGATGAGTTGTTAGTTTGTTGTATTTTTCTAAAGAAATTGTCTCAAACTTTTTAATGCTTGTATAGCAAATTTGTCATATCAATAGTTTTTTCATGACTATACTTATTGTAGTTAGTAAAGATATTGCTCGATAAATTGAATTACCTTTAGAAAACATGTATGGAATCCTCCTCCACTTTCTTGTTTCAAGACTAAATTCTTTGCCACATGTAGAAGATTCGATGTTGCTTACCATCTTTCCTATGACATAAAATTTTCCATCCATGAAAAACCCAAAACAAAGCGTTCAAGGGAATACATAGTTGGCAATGTTTTCCAAGTGCCCTACTTTAAATTATAAAATTTTGTAGAGTTAATCACACCCATAATTGCATCACAACCTCCTACTACAATCACAATTTACCTATATATGGTAGAACCAAAAAAAACAAAATATATTCATCAAAAATCCTTATACCACTTGTGTGTCAAAATATTGTTCCTCCATATGACAAATCCTATCACCTCCCTCCCAAAAACAAGTAACTTAGTTCCAGCTACCAAAGAATCCTTATCTACATAAATAAAACACTCATCAGTCAAGATCCTTGATAAGCATATCCAATGTTTCCTTGTGGGATCAAATGCCTCCCATCATTCTAGATTGCATTCCAAGTAAATACATTGCCTCGCGATTCCAAGTTGTCTTCTCAAAACATAATGCTTGTTGCTTTGAACAAGTGAATGTAACCTTTGATTCACTAAAGCCAATGCACCATAATCCTATTTCGATGATAAATCAAGGAAATTCACCTTGATGTTGTCAACATAGAGATTGGGATAATATGATCATCAGATCCCTCACAGGATTCCCCCTATTGTTTCCCAGAGTAGTAGGGAGACTCAGACGGGAAAAAGACAGAGGAGCATTGTGTAGGCCTTTAATGCTATCGTATTGGCAAGTACAACGACATTGGAAGGACTAATAGGTGGCTTAGCTCGAAGGATAGGTGGATGAGCTAGGTGGTAATTAACATAAAATATAGGAGGTTTCTTAAAATTGTTTCAAACTCTACTTAAAACAACTTATAACTAAAGAGGAATTGACATAAAAATGTTAAGTCTTAGCTAAATTATTGGAAAATAAAAAAGAAGTAAATTTATAAAATATTCATACCATTAAAAACAATATTATATTTAAATTTAAGGAGAAAGTGTAATAGGATAAAAAAATTGAAAATAAAATAAAATATATTATAATAAAGTCATTATAATTTATTTATTTTAAATATTTTCTTTTTAAAATTTTCTTTTTAATATATTTTTAACATAAATAGTGTAAGAAGAAGTTAATATGGTTAAGATAAGAACCATAACGAAATAAAGCTTAAGATAATTTCCAAAAATCAACTATACTAAAAAAAGTCTCCAGGTTTATGGGCCTGTACTTAATTAAAAAAGGCTGATATTTTCTTTTTGGTTCATTCATCCATTCGAGGGAGAAATTTTGATCAAAACATACAATGTGAAGGAGTTGGGAAGGGTCAGTATTAATTTCAACATCTTCTCCAAGATTTCGGGTAAGATCCAATTCGAAAAATATTCCCACATTCTCTACCTTTCGAGGATGACTTGATCAAATGTATAGACTGAAAGGTCCATAGAGTTCAAGCTCTTGAGTTTCCCTAGGCTTGGAGGAATTGGGTCAGAGAGGCTATTCACTTGAAAAAATAGTGTGCCTAAATTCACCAAATTACCAAGCTTCAAAGGAATCAGACCATATAACCCACACTCTGACATATCTAGATGAATAAGATTCATCAACTTGCCAACTTCAATAGGTATTCCACCATCAAATTCATTGTAATAAACCATATAAATTTCTTGAAGCTGACTGAGATTTCCTAGTTCTCCTAGAATCTTTCCTCTCAATTCATTTCCAGAGACTACAAGATGCTCCAACTTAGTCCAACCATGATCCTTAGCAGGAATGGCATGAAAAAAGTAGTTCCCTCCAAGGGGAAGATGCTTGAGAGTCATCAACTAGGTCATGTCCATTGGCAATGGTCCTGTGAAGATGTTGTTGTAGACATCCAAGATTTCCAAGTATTTGTTGGAGCAATTCATTTTGGGTACATTTTGGGAACTACGCAAAGGACCAATGCACGTGGAAGTAGGCATTTAACACATTTTTAGGAGGTCAATGCACCAAGAAGAATGAAAAGAAGCAGTTGGCACGTGAAACGCAAAAGTTAGTTAGAAGTTTTGGGACATTTTGTAACCAGTTAATCCCTAATGTAATGTATAAATATGTAATGGGTTGGGGTAGATAAGTAGTTCTGAGTTTGGAGAGTTGAGTCTTGAGAACTTAAAGACGTGTTGAGCTTGAGCTTGAGTCTAGTTTTGGAGAAAATGAAGAACTAGTGTGCACTGTATGTGCGAACAACTAGGGAAATGGGGGTAGAACTATTACATCTTGAATGAACGTAGCCCAGTTTGGGGTGAGATGTGTTAAAATATGGTGTTCTGGTGTGTTGTTGTGATGTGTTTGCTTTTTTTTTATGTTTATTGTGCCCACTTAATAATATGAATGAATGGTTAATATCAGTTCTTTGATGGTTCTACGCACTGGTTGAATGGTTATGTTATATGTTAGTATATTGTTTTGGGTTACTGTGCACATGATGAATGAATGTTAAGTGTAATGTTTAAGGATGAATATCTCACTTCCCTTCATGAATTTGGAAGCATGGTTCCTGCAATCCCCATAGATTCCTCGGGTGAGACTTCACTTGCTTGCATGTGATGCCGAAAGGGCTGGTGTCTTGGGATTTGTTGGTGAATTACTATTGAACCTTGGGTCTTCCCACTGAGCATCAACAAATGGTTCCATTATCGGGACTGGGATCTATAACTGAGGGGAATGTGGAGGCCGACTAAGGAAGATATTGTATGATGGATGGATATGAAAGAGTGCGAGTTTTCCAGAGAATAGAATAAGAATCCATGGATCAGTTCAAAAGAATGGTTACAGAGGTATGTCTTTAGAGATTTTCATGAAATGTTCTTCGTTGGTTTCTCGAATGTTTTGGATGAGTGGTTAGAAAAGCTAGTCGAGAAGAGTGGAACGACATTCCGCGGGGGCGTTCCAAGGATTTGGACTCTTGAATTAATTAGATAAGTGAATACTGTAAGCAATTGGGTATCACACGCAGTTGATTTTTGGCTGGATAGTATATTGGGGGGTTACATTGATGAGTTTTCTATAGATTGTACCCATTCGTATAGTACTGCTGAAAGAGAATTCTTTAAGGGTCCATGCAAAAGATACTTGAGATCAATGTCTACTTGGATTAAGATGTTGTTGTGTGATAAGGGAATTATGAGAATGGAATCTGATTGTTAGGTGCTTCCGTGCACATAGGGGGATTGGGGGATGACCAGGGGATGGTCTGAGCATATGAGAGGGATGAAGAAAAGAATGAATAAGGAGCGGATGGGATGATCATGTTGAGAAAATAAGAAAGTTTTATGGAAGAAGATATTGGGGTATTGCGTAGTGGAAAGAGATTTTGAGATGGTTGAAGGAAAACTGTGGCTAAGAGAGAAAAGAAAATCACTAAGGTTGAGCAAAGAGACACTAGCGTAATACTCCATATTAATGGATTACCGTGCACATAGGAGAAGGAAACTCAACTCAGTCCAGCAGAAGGTATCCCTACTTAGACCAGACTCTACATTGAACCCACGATCCCATGTGTGTCTCCAGGAACTAAGGTAAGATCTAAAGCTTTAGAAATTGTAGTTAGTAATAGCAGTAGCAGTAGCAATAGTCAGAGTATTGGAAGTAGTGTGATAGTTATGGTAGTATCACCGAAGAACAGTATTGCATGGAACACAATGGAAGGAGTAGATTCTACTATGAGGATTTCTGTGTTCAGTGGGGCGAGGACAAAGGATCCAGATCAACATGTCCTTCTTTGTGAGGTTGTATGGGCCATGAAGAACATTCGGGATGATGATATGAATATTGCATAGTTGGCAAGGATGTTCTGAGAGCGCACATTGCTATGGTTTGTGAAGTTTCAATCTATTACACCTACGAGACACGCGAGGATGTTGGCAAAAATTAGGCAAGCATTGTTGAAGGAATTCAAGAAGTTGAAGTATGAGTCACAGTGTATTACTGAACTAAAGGAGATCGAGCAGGTACTTCCTGAATCAATGTGGGACTATGATCATAGGTTCAATATGTTGAAGGATAGATTGATTTTCTAGATTCCGGATGAACAACATAGGGAGTGGTTCATTGTAGGACTGTTACCACATATAAGATTCCCTTTGATGCAACAGAAAATTACGTTGCATCTAGAAGAATTGGTGATTTCTATGAAGCTAGAATCATCCCCGCTGAGAGAGGCTATCCTAGGGATGGCTTAGTTTTAGTTGCAGTTAGTGGCCTTAACGATTTAGTTGCAAGATATTGTGAAAGAAAAGAAAAGCATGAGAAATTATGGTGTATTACGTGTAGAACCAAAGGTCATCAAAAGAATGAGTGTCCAACTTTTAGAGAATATATGGCTATAGGAGTCTTGGATCCCTTGCCTCCAAGAGTAGGGGTATGGTGTGAAATATATAATATGTTGGGTCATCATTTGAATTCTTTCCCGTTGATGCAAAAGTATCAGTGTACTATGAGGAACATGTTTTGCAACTTTTGTAGGTCTGTGGGACATAATGAAAAGGACTATTGCACACTTGAGTTGATGAAAGAACGCACTGTGATTGCGTACAAACTTCAAAGTGAAGAAGAGTCTGAAGGTGGAATGTGGCAGTGTAATACTCCGTGAGGTTATAATCAATGAGGAAGAAGAGGATTCATAGGTTGTGGACGAGGATGAGGATTTGGTCGAGGAAGAGGACCGATTATCTGTTATAATTGTAATCAGTTAGGACACTTGGTGTGAGACTGTATGAATCCTCATTGTTTACTCTATCAATATCCAACTAAGTGATTACTACATGTTTACTCTATCAATATCCAACTAAGTGATTACTCCATCATTTGTGTTAAGTCATTCCCCATTATATTTTGTGTAGGTGACTACCTTGTCACTTTGTGTTAAGTCATTACTTCACCAGAATCCTCTTAAGGGACTACTTTCTCGCTTTGTGTTTACTTCCTCATGTTTCTGTTTGTTCTCTAAAGTTGAATGACACTTAGCAATTTTTTCAAAAGTTTACACTTTGCTATAGAATTTAATGTTCCACACTCCACTTAAATTGATGCCTCAAATTGAGACTAATGAAACTCATTTCAACCACAACTATTTTATCCAACAATGACCACAATCTCTCTAGTTTTTATTCACATTGAAGTAGTGTCTGTTGGAATTTCAATGAGCTATGGCTCATGTATTCTCTTTAAATTTTTTTGTTTAACTATTACTTGAACCATAACTACTGCAACAAACCAAGATCACAAGAAGAACAACCATGCACAAGAACACAAGAAGTATCCTAGGAAACCCTTCTCAACAAGGGAAGAAACCCAACCAATCCTTTGCTATATTCCTCAAGAGAAAGACCTCCCACACCATCACCAAACCTAGCACACAAGAGGGTGTTGTAATTCTCATAATTTCGGACCACAACTTTTGAAATCATGAGATGACACAATGATAAGTGTATTTCCTCCATGAGGATTCACCTTTATTTATATAAGACTTGTCACATCAAATGATGTGTCTATTGACACAATAGGGATGACTTCAATAACTCAAAATATAATTAATAATTACCATATTAATTATCTTTTATATTAATTATTTTTTACATTAAGGTGGGGCCGACATGTACCCTTTACATTACAAATAGGGTTACAGGTAAGTCTAACTCTTGAACAATATAGCAAGGGATTTCATACACCCACTAGTGCTCAGCCACTAGGGGCACATCCACAGGGATGTCGACATCTCTATCTCACTGTGTCTCACAAGAGAACCACACTCACTAGTGCTCAACCACTAGGATCATGTTCACCTGTGCTCATCCACAAGCATGTCCAACTCAAGAGATCTTCTTTCCCACTTCATTACACAAGAGAGTCATCTGGAGTTCATCATCTCAACTCTCTTCTTAGAGGAGGCTAATACATCATTTCATCTCTGTCTCAGAACGATGCACCCAGCTCATGGGAACTCACACGCTCACCTGTGCTTAGCCACAGGCACGTTCAACTCATCATATCTTCTTTCTCACTGCGTTACATAGGAGATTCATTTGGAATTCTTCTCAACTCTCTGTAAGGAGGAGGTCAACACAACATTCCAGTTCTGTCTCAGATAGGAACCACACACCCAACTCAGGGGCTCTCTCTCAGGTCTGTGTCCTGGAGGATGTCTCATGCAACTGTAATCATCAATAGTGTCTACCCCACATTAGTGGATCCACTGATGGCGACAATCATAATTTTTTTAGATGTAATTTTAGAAATAGCAATTCCTCACTTCTTTGTAGTGTTTTTAAAGCCACTTAATTTTATACATAAACCAACCTATTCTTGAGGTCCAATAGCTCAAACAAAAGATTTTATACCACACTATAACACACCCATTACCCTTCATTGGACAGAGGGTACCAAATCAACAATTTCCATTATAATGGTTTCTTTATTAAGTCATCACCACAACATAAATTTGTTAGAATACAAGGTAGTGGATCTACCTACAAGTTTATTAAACACATTGAGATCATTAAAAAGCCCATTAAGTTTATCAAACGTAGAGATCTAAACACGAAAATTAATCTATAAAAATAAATAACAACAATTACATCAATTTTGAGTGGAGATAAATACTTCTCTTCAAATTATTTTCATAATAATTTTCCTGAAGGATTTTTCAGCCAACTTTAAGCTAGCATCTAACAAAACCAACTTAAGAAAGACCACAAAACCAAGTTGTGAAAAAGGCATCACTCTCAATCCCAACCAAATACACAAAATGATAGAATGACTATACAAGCCAAGAACCATGTTTCCCCACCAAAACACATATTTACAAACAACTCAATGATAACACCACTTGACTCTAATACATTAGAAAAAAACATTAAGTGCCTTTAAGCATTGCCATTTTATTCAGCTATTTGACGAAATGGGGTATTAAAATCAAAACTCTCGAGGATCACCTGGGCTCCATGCTGCGGCTGCACGGCGAATATAAGGGTAGGTGCATGGGCATAAGATGGGGAGGTGACAAAAGAAAATCGTTGCAGAACCATGGCCAGTACCACTTTGCTTCCATGAGAGCAAAGTTCTGACCCACGCATGTTCTTGGACCAGATCCAAAGGGCAGAAATGCGAAGGGATGCTTGGCAGCCTTGGCGATGCCCTCACTAAAACGCCCTGGGTTAAACTCATTTGCGTCATTTCCCCATAAAGCTGGATCATTGTGCGTTCCAAGGATTGGAATCATAAGTTGGGTGCGTGCAGGAACTGAAAGCCTTCCAAGCTTCACTGGTTTTACCGTTTGACGTAGCACAGCCACTGCTGGTGGATAAAGTCTCAGGGTCTCATTTATAATCATTCCCACCTGCAAATGTCCATATAAATTTGCATAACAAAATTTCTGCGTTGGAAGAGAATGAAGAATATCCGTAAAAATGTACACCTACTTGTTTCGTTAACACATTTTCTATGATTTACCTACTGCTCTGTGAAGCAATTCCGTTAAGATAATAAACTGAAATCTCTACTTTTTCTTCTTTTCACCCATCTAGAGATTCTAGATTTCATTGTCCTAATTTAACCCATATGAAAATACTAATAATCTAATGGAATTTACTGAGAGATAAAGGGTTTTTCAGAAGCAGCCATTACAATCTTAAGGTGATTTAAGCTATCTGCATCTGGATAAACATCTTTTCCAAATACTTCCAACACTTCTTTGCGTCCTCGTTCTTGCCAGTCTTGATTCATTCCCAGCAATATTATGGCCCATGTCAGCAGGGTTGATGTACTTTGATGTCCCGCAAGTTAAATAGTCTTGCATTCAGCAACGATTTCCTCTTTCGTCATGCGTACATCTTGCAGGTTGCCCCCCACCTGTTGCTTTTTGGTGGACATCATTAGACCTAGAAGATCATTACCATAGTTGCCTGACTTTTCTATGGCGGCACTCCTTTCCCTGCCTTCAATGACCTGCATCACACCTCTTCTGATCTCTTTCTTTAACTTCCAAAGTCGCCTGTTCTTTCTCGTAGGCACAAATCTGTTAAGGAGGCCACTCTCACGAGTTACATAAGACAATGCATAAATCATGGTACACTGTAAGGTATGTTGAAGACAAAGAACACACCCTATTTAAATTCCAATAACAATATTCAGAAAAAGTCATACTAGCCAATGCAACATAACATGTCTTCGAAAGTAAAACTCGTGCTAATCAAGAACCAAAATGACCAAAGAACTTTATTAAACAAACATAACAGTGTAAAGGGGTGGGATTTGGTGACAAAGAATTCCTCCAAAAGATGGATGGATTTGGATCTTATTATTCTGGGTTGGTTGCAACTAAAATAGATCAAGTTAGAATATGGATAGTAGTAATCTCCATGATTCAAATAATAAGACAACAGAAGCCTATGCTTGGTGGAGGTAGCCCAACATTTGGGTGAACCAAGTGAAATCCCTATGTTTATAATCTGTATGTGATTGTTCATTATCATATGTGAATTGTAGAAACCTTACAAATAAATAGGCTAGGAAAGCCTATAACAAACCCCTACCTTTGTGGATCTAAAAACAACCTAGAAGCTATAAATGAATACAACTATAACAACCCTGAAACCAACTCTAACAAATAGTTGATATTTCGACATTATTCCAACACTTCCCCTTAATGGAGAAATGGATTCTCAACACTCCAAGTA
>JZKD02S1679573.1:937668-960858 GCA_000966675.3 Picea glauca | reverse complement strand
AACTGACAAGTGTAACTTTCTTCATGAAAATGATCTTAAAGAAGAGTTAGATCTTCTATCACCATGTCATAATCATGTCATCATCTTGATAACCAAAAATGTGGATAACAATGGGCTAGGGTAATTAACATAAAATATAGGAGGTTTCTTAAAATTGTTTCAAACTCCACTTAAAACCACTTATAACTAAAGAGGAATTGACATAAAAATGTTAAGTCTTAGCTAAATTATTGGAAAATAAAAAAGAAGTAAATTTATAAAATATGCATACCATTAAAAATAATATTATATTTAAATTTAAGGAGAAAGTGTAATAGGATAAAAAAATTGAATATAAAATAAAATATATTATAATAAATTCATTATAATTTATTTATTTTAAATATTTTTTTTTTAATATATTTTTAACATAAATAGTGTAATAAGAAGTTAATATGGTTAAGATAAGAACCATAACGAAATAAAGCTTAAGATAATTTCCAAAAATCAACTATACTAAAAAATGTCTCCAGGTTTATGGGCCTGTACTTAATTAAAAAAGCCTGATATTTTCTTTTTGGTTCATTTATCCATCCGAGGGAGAAATTTTGATCAAAACATACAATGTGAAGGAGTTGGGAAGGGTCAATATTAATTTCAACTCCTCCAAGATTTCGGGTAAGATCCAGTTTGAAAAATATTCCCACATTATCTACCTTTCGAGGATGACTTGATCAAATGTATAGACTGAAAGGTCCATAGAGTTCAAGCCCTTGAGTTTCTCTAGGCTTGGAGGAATTGGGTCAGAGAGGCTATTCACTTGAAAAAATAGTGTGCCTAAATTCACCAAATTACCAAGCTTCAAAGGAATCAGACCATATAACCCACACTCTGACATATCCAGATGAATAAGATTCATCAACTCGCCAACTTCAATAGGTATTCCACCATCAAATTCATTGTAATAAACCATATAAATTTCTTGAAGCTGATTGAGATTTCCTAGTTCTCCTAGAATCTTTCCTCTCAGTTCATTTCCAGAGACTACAAGATTCTCCAACTTAGTCCAACCACGATCCTTAGCAGGAATGACATAAAAAAAGTAGTTCCCTCCGAGGGGAAGATGCTTGAGAGTCATCAACTAGGTCATGGCCATTGGCAATGGTCCTGTGAAGATGTTGTTGTAGACATCCAATATCTCCAAGTCTTTGTTGGATAAATTCATTTTGGGTACATTTTGGGACCTGCACAAAGGACCAATGCATGTGGAAGTAGGCATTTAACACATTTTTAGGAGGTCAATGCACGAAGAAGAATGAAAAGAAGTGGTTGGCACATGAAACACAAAAGTTAGTTAGAAGTTTTAGGACATTTTCTAACTAGTTAACCCCTAATGTAATGTATAAATATGCAACGGGTTGGGGTAGATAAGTAGTTCTAAGTTTGGAGAGTTGAGTCTTGAGAACTTAAAGACATGTTGAGCTAGAGCTTGAGTCTAGTTTTGAAGCAAATGAAGAACTAGTGTGCACTGTATGTGCGAACAACTAGGGAAATGGGGGTAGAACTATTACATCTTGAATGAGCATAGTGCACACCTTTTGTAAGAGATGATTTAGACTAACATAAGAACAAAATCATTGTGTACGTAGCCCAATTTGGGGTGAGATGTGTTAAAATATGGTGTTCTAGTTTGTTGTTGTGATGTGTTTTCTTTTTTTTATGTTTATTGTGCCCACTTAATAATACGAATGAGTGGTTAATATCAGTTCTCTTATGGTTCTACGCACTGGTTGAATGGTTATGTTATATGTTAGTATATTGTTTTGGGTTACTGTGCACATGATGAATGAATGTTAAGTGTAAAGTTTAAGGATGAATATCTCACTTCCCTTCATGAATTTGGAAGCATGGTTCCTGCAATCCCCATAGATTCCTCAGGTGAGACTTCACTTGCTTGCATGTGATGTTGAAAGGGCTGGTGTCTTGGGATTTGTTGGTGAATTACTATTGAACCCTGGGTCTTCCCACTGTGCGTCAACAAATGGTTCCATTTTCGGGACTGGGATCTATAACTGAGGGGAATATGGAGGCTAACTAAGGAAGATATTGTATGATGGATGGATACGAAAGAGTGCGAGTTTTCCAGAGAATAGAATAAGAATCCACAAATCAATTCAAAAGAATGGTTACAGAGGTAAATCTTTAGAGATTTTCATGAAATGTTCTTTGTTGGTTTCTCGAATGTTTTGGATGAGTGGTTAGAAAAGCTAGTCGAGCAGAGTGGAACGACATTCCACGGGGGTGTTCTGAGGATTTGGACTCTTGAATTAATTAGACAAGTAAATACTGTAAGCAATTGGGTATCACGCGTAGTTGATTTTTGGCTGGATAGTATATTGGGGGGTTACATTAATGAGTTTTCTATAGATTGTACCCATTCGTATAGTACTGCTAAAAGAGAATTCTTTAAGGGCCCACGTGGAAGATACTTGAGATCATTGTATACTTGGATTAAGATGTGGTTGTGTGATAAGGGAATTATGAGAATGGAATCTGACTGTTAGGTGCTTCCGTGCACATAGGGGGATTGGGGGATGACCAGGGGATGGTCTGAGCATATGAGAGGGATGAAGGAAAGAATGAATAAGGAGCAGATGGGATGATCATGCTGAGAAAATAAGAAAGTTTGATGGAAGAAGAGATTGGGGTATTGCGTAGTGGAAAGAGATTTTGAGACGGTAGAAGGAAGACTGTGGCTAAGAGAGAAAAGAAAAATGATGCAGACTCCTTCTAACCCTCGGGCCGAAGTCCGCTCTCAAGATCGTTCAATCACTCCTCCGAGATGAATTAGCTCTTTTGATTCCCTGCTGGAATTTCAAATTCTCGATCCATAGGTCCTTCTTCTTACCTCACAGTATTCTGTACACGACCATGAAATTCAGGTTTCGGGACTCACAGAGTTCTGATGTCGAGAACCTCTGTCCCCTTGGTCTCCCTAACACCGAATTGACGAAATGTTGAAAAGGATTCAATCAACAACTAGCCCCTGGGCTATGTCTTGGTCCCTACGACTCTACTCCATATGACCACAGTCCTATTCCCTTCGGGACTTATTAATGCGAGAGCCCGACCTCTTGTCAATGGAACTTCCGAATTCCTGATTTTTGATTTTTTGAAATGGCCTTTGTCGCATTAGCCCCTCCTGGCTATGCCTTGATCCACGTGACAACTCCTCATAAGACCTTTGTCCTATTTCGGGGTTTCCTGGTGTGTAACTCTCGGTCCCTTATCCTTTTGACTCCTGAAATGTCGAAATGGCAATGTTCCGATCTCCTCCTTCCTCTTTGCAATTTCGAGTTTCCAAACACCAAAATGTCTGGACCCTTTTTCTGCTTGACTCTCAAATTGCTAAAACCCGGAATGTCGAAATGCTCCCAGCTACACTTCTCTCCTGAATGCCTCTCCTGGACTTCGCGTTTCAGAACTTCGCGACTCCCATGACATCAGCTTTTCATTGTCCTCTGGTACTCCTGGTACCTGAATCCATGAAGTGCTCTTCCTTTCGAGACTTTCCTCGAAATCCTAGATTACTGCTACGTGTCCTCCCTCAGATGGACGGTCCTCATCATTTTTTGATTTCGCGACTTATGACCCCCTGTGACACAATCTCCTCTGTCAACTCGAATCCCCAGTAACTGAAATCCCGGTGGACTCTCGATCTCCGCCACGTGTCCTCCACGAATGGATGGTCCAAATCGTTTCGGGACTTTCGTGTCCACTACTCTATAAGTGAGGGTTTAAACCTCATGTAGCTCTCGACAGATTTGACGGCTCTCGGCTATTCTAAGCGAGATCCAATGACTCAGAATCTCTTTTGTCTTGCTTGCTCCTCCACTACTCCCTGGATGTGGAAACTTCAACGATCGAGATCTCTTCGGTTGATCCGACGGTAGTTGTGCTCCTCCTGAGCTTACACACTTTCTTCCTGACTTGGAAGAATTCTCCAAGTGCAAAAGGCCTCAACCTTTGCTCCTCTCCTTTGCGAACTCTTTACCTTGAGTCTTGCCTGTGTACATGAAAATGCTCTCCCTCTTGAGCTTTCCTATTATTCAGAGTCATAAGGAACTCAGTCCTTTTACCCTTTCTCCTTCAGATGGAGAATATGATGCCCTCTTGGCACTCCTTAGCTCAAGAAACCTCTTGTTGAGTCTGCAGGGTGTTCAACAACCCTGTGAAGATCCTTCTCCTTGGACTCTTCTTCAAATCTAGAACTCAAAGAGTTCTTCCTGTGCTCTCTGGCACCTACTCAATGCCCTCGTGGCAGAGTGTCTAGAATCCTCAGTGATTCTGACTTCTGTTGAACTCATAGAAGAGTTCTTCCTTAGCACTTTGTGCCTGTGCTCAATTCCCTCCTGGCAGAGCCTTACAGAACTCCTCAGAGATTCTGTCTCCTTACTGTGTCTTCCTCTACACAGTCTTGCCTCTAAGGTGTTCAGCAACCTTGAGGTCTTCCTCTGAGCTAATGATTTCAGCTACTGTGCCCTCTTGGCATGCCTTTGTCTGAACCCACAGAATTCAGAAATGCACTCTTTGTGCATGGCTATCAGAACCTGTAACGTTCTGTCACACCCTCTTGATGTGAAGCCTCAAAGACCTCTAACCTTGAAATCAAACAACCCCTGGAAATGTATTCCTAACATACATCTACAACATACAAAATAACACACATAGAGATTCATTCAACACATAAATACTTGCAGGAAAAACTACTTCTATTTGTATTAATAAAAATACCTCTTTACAAAGGTGTTCTGAGCACAAACTTCAACAGAGTCTCGGCTCCTTCTCAAATCTCTCTACATACTACTTCTATGCCTTCTCTTCTACTTTTATACTAACTCCTCCACCAAAGAGATTCAAAAATCTCTTTTACATGAGGGGGCTCTTCGATCTCTTCCCTCCAATTTACCTACCCTATTCAATTACATTGAATGGGTTGTCTAGTCCAGAATCAGATCTAGATTTCAGCCTTACAAACATTCAAGGCTCCCTATAGCTATGCCTGTGCAAAGTGCGGCTTTACGAATCAATAGCCTTACATTCATTTAATTACATTCAATTTCAAATTTGAAATGAGGGTTGTGCCTCTCTTCATTGAATGCATGCGCTGACGTGGGTTGGCTGGCTGGCTGATTGACATGGAGAGATGCTCCTGCATAAAAAAACACTAAGGTTGAGAAAAGAGACACTAGCGTAATACTCCATATTAATGGATTACTGTGCACATAGGAGAAGGAAACTCAACTCAGTCCAGCAGAAGGTATCCCTACTCAAACCAGACTCTGCGTTGAACCCACGATCCCATGTGTGTCTCCAGGAACTAAGGTAATATCTAAAACTTTGTCAATTGTAGTTAGTAATAGAAATAGCAGTAGCAATAGTCAGAGTATTGGAAGTAGTGCGATAGTTGTGGTAGTATCACCAAAGAACAGTACTGCGTGGAACACGATGGCAGGAGTAGATTCTACTATGAGGATGTTTGTGTTCAGTGGGGCGAGGACAAATGATCCAGATCAACATTGCATTCTTTATGAGGTTGTATGGGCCATGAAGAACATTCGGGATGATGATATGAATATTGCATAGTTGGTGAAGATGTTATGAGAGCGCACATTGCTATGGTTTGTGAAGTTTCAATCTATTGCACCTACGAGACACACGAAGATGTTGGCAAAAATTAGGCAAGCATTGTTGAAGGAATTCAAGAATCTGAAGTATGAGTTACAGTGTATTACTGAGCTAAAGGAGATTAGGCAGGTACTTCCTGAATCAATATGGGACTATGATGATAGGTTCAATATGTTGAAGGATAGATTGATTTTCTAGATTCTAGATGAACAACATAGGGACTGGTTCATTGCAGGACTGTTACCACATATAGAATCATCCCTGCTTAGAGAGGCTATCCTAGGGATGGCTTAGTTTTAGTTGTAGTTAGCGGCCTTGACGATTTAGTTGCAAGATATTGTGAAAGAAAAGAAAAGCATGAGAAATTATGGTGTATTACGTGTAGAACCAAAGGTCATCAAAAGAATGAGTGTCCAAATTTTAGAGAATATATGGCTATAGGAGCCCTGGATCCCTTGCCTCCAAGAGTAGGGGTATGGTGTGAAATATGTAATATGTTGGGTCATCTTTCAAATTCTTTCTCGTTGATGAAAAAGTATCAGAGTACTATGAGGAACATGTTTTGCAACTTTGGTAGGTCTGTGGGACATAATGAAAAGGACTATCGCGCACTTGAGTTGATGAAAGAATGCATTGTGAATGCGTACAAAGTTCAAAGTGAAGAAGATTCAGAAGGTGGAATGTGCCAGTGTAATACTCCGCGAGGTTATAATCAAGGAGGAAGAAGAGGATTCATAGGTCGTAGACGAGGATGAGGATTTGGTCGAGGAAGAGGACCAATTATCTCTTATAATTGTAATCAGTCGGGACACTTGATGCGAGACTGTATGAATCCTTGTGCGACATGCATTTATTATATAGAATTAGATAATGTGCTATAGGATTTCCCATAGTTGATCTCAATGGAAAGAGAAAAGAAATCAGAATGTGAAAATGATAGAAATAGAAGTGTGCGATGATTAACCAAAGATAACATTAGTTACACACGAAGGGGTGAGAATAAGAGCTAATGTGATAGACCAAGGAAAGGAGATTTATCAGTGGGTTAGGAAGGAAACAAAACCTCCTTCGACATTCGATCCTAAAATAGAAAGAGAGACTTATAAGCAAGTGAGAAAGGAGTTGTTGGGGCTAGAATGGATAACATCAACTTCAACACCTGTATATTATATGCCTCTGACTTATAATCCATCGGTGGTAGAAAGGTCAATTGAAAAGGTAAGCAATTTGAAACGTTTATTAGAATTGATGAAGGATGAAACTGCAATGAAATCTCTACGCAGGATGATTGATCAATGTGCCCAAGATAGAGAAACTGCATTGAAATCTCTATGCAGGATGATTGATCAATGTGCCCAAGATAGAGAAATGCATGTTAAACAGAGAGTAGTTGATCAGGTAAAGCAAAAGAAAATAATGAATAGAGAATTCATATTGAATGCGCAGATAGGGGATTATGACATGGATAATATCATATTAGATATGGGATTTGATGTGAACGTTATTCCGAAGTAAACATGGGAATTGATGGGAAATCCTAAGTTTTTGGTCACTGATTTAGTTGAGGTTAGTGAATTAGCATAATATAGTTTCGATTGGAAGGATAACATGAGTAACTTTGAATATTGATGGAGTGCACAATATATAAGACTTTGAAGTTATAGAAATAGTGGATGATAGTCAACTATATCCATCGTTTCTTGGAATTGATTAGGCCTTTGATAATCAAACTATCATTGATTTGAAGAAGAGACGAATGATTTTTGAAGTAGAAGGTTTGAAGGTTATTGCATCATTAGATCCTACTAAAGAAAGGTGTTATGTGGAACCAACAAGGAAAACATAACTTGATAACATTTATAATATGATTGTGCAGATAGATGATTATGTTAATTCTATTGCAGAAGGTGTAGTTATTTGGAGAAGCATTAGTTCTTGTGCATCATATTCAGATGAAGGTATGGAATATTGACATGAGAGGGTGCATGAAGTATCTACTCAGATATGTGCCTATATTACTCGTGCATTACATTGGATTGACATTGAAGTACATGAAACCCATAGGTATGATGGATTAACTGATGTAAATTATTTTTTTAGATACTTTGAGTTGCAAATGCCAGACCAACAGATATTTCTAACATTAGATGTCGCATTGAAGGAAACCCCTACTAGATGGTGGGTTGCACATAAGGAAAATATAGATGAGTGGAAAAAATGTAGAAGGTTATTACAAGTTAGGTTTAGAGCTGATTAAACTGTGTAGAAGTATACATGATTATGTGGTCTTGTAGAGAATCTTACTCAGTGTGTTGTGACATGGAGGACAGTACTGAAGCAAGAATGGACACATTTGCTTGTACATACTCTATATGTGATTCCAAAGAATTGGTATATCAAACTAGAAGTGCACATAGGAATGACAAATTGGGAGGATTTAACTTGTAACTTTAAGGTCACTTTCAATTTTGAAAATGAAGCCCCCTTGGTTGATGCAGCTTTGTAGATAATCAAAAGTAAGACTTTTATAGAAGGCGTGAAAGAACCAATACCCCTATGTAGTACGCATCAACATTCTACAACTGTTCGAAAAGTGTTGGAGTGTTATAATGTTACTGAAGAGAACAAAGATCCGAGAAATCTACAGATACCAGAGACTGAAGGAGAGTGTGCAGTAGAAGGTCCAGAGATTGAATCTGTTGTGTATGTGAAGTCGTTAAAGACACACAAAGTTAATATTGGTACATAGGGGAAACCAAAGTTTGTGAATATTGGAGATTATAGGATGGAGAAAAAGTTGAAAATATTGTTGATTTACTGTGCGAATACCAGGAACTGTTTCTGACTACATTTTTAGAGATGAAAGGGATTGCAGGGGAGCTAGGAGAGATGAAGATCCCTTTGAATCCAGATGCCAATCCTGTGAGATAGATACCATGCCATTTGAACCCATTGTATAATCGGAAGGTGGAATCCAAGATAGATAGGATGTTAGAAGCTAGAATCATTGAACCTATAGCAGAGTCAGAGTGGATCGTTCTGATGGTGGTGCAAGACAAGAAGACCATAGGAATTATAATTCTCATAGATATGAGGAAGTTTAATGATGCATGCTTACATGATCTTTTTCCTACGCCATTTACAAACGAAGTGTTAGAGAATGTTGGAGGGAAGGAAGCTTACTTCTTTACAGATGGATTCTTGAGATATCACCAGATCAAGATTGCGTAGGAAGACATATAAAGAATACCTTTATGACAGAATGAGGAACTTATTGGTACATAGTTATGCCCTTTGTATTGAAGAATTCACCAACAATGTTTTATCAGGTGTTTGTCACAGCGTTTAAGGAGTTCATTCATAAGATTTTAGAATTTTACTTAGATGACTGGACAATGTTTATCTTGTTGAAGGATCATATTGAAGTTTTGTGCTTAATGTTGGATAGATGTAGGCAATTTCATATATCTTTGAATTTGAAGAAATGCATTTTCTGTGCGCCGTTTGGTATTTTGTTGTGCCATGTAGTGTGTAGACATGGAATATTGGTTGATCCCGTGAATATTGTTGTGATTATTGATTTGACACCGCCTACTTGAGTGCGACAATTATGAGATACCTTGGGTAATACTGGATATTATAGGAATTTCATTAGGGGATATGCATAGATCACAACCCCCTTAGAGAATTTGTTGAAGAAGGAAGTTAAGTTTCAGTGGAATGAAGAATTTCAGTAGAGTTTAGATACCTTGAAGTAGAAGTTGGTTAGCGCACCCATTCTAGTGTTTCCAAATTGGAAGAAGGAGTTCCATGTTCATATGGATGCGTCATCAATAACATTAGGTGAAATTCTAGGTTAGTCGAGTGAAGGAGAGTTATATCATCCTATTGCATTTTCAAGTAGGAAGTTGTCTAGTACTGAACAAAATTATACTACAAAAGAACACAAAGGATTGACTATGGTTTATGCACTTCAAAAGTGTAGGCATTATCTGTTGGGTTCACACTTTAGGATGTATACAGATCATTTTGCACTGAGATACCTAGTTAATAAGATAGTGTTGGGGGGGAGAGATATGCAGATGGCTATTTCTATTTCAGGAGTATGACTTTGAAGTGTCAGTGAAACCCAAAAAGTTGAATTCAGGACCTGATCATTTGTCGCATATATTAATGAGAGAAGAGGCAGGAATTTGGATGACAGTTTACAATACGTGCACTTGTTCGCAGTAGAGATGGTTGATGACTATTTTGCAGAGATTATTCATCTCTTGAGTACAAGATTAGCCCCATCTAATTTTATAGTTGCGAAGAAGAAGCAATTAGTAGTTAAAGTGATGGATTATCAGCTGATAGTAGGAAATTTGTGCAAGTTAGGCACAAATGGTATTCTGCGATGGTGTGTATTGGAACATGCAATACCTATGATACTATTAGAAGCACATAAACAAGTTGCATAGGGTCATTATGAAAGAAAGGTGATAGCTCAGAATATTTTATGCATAGGATTGTGGTGGCCCACCTTGCATAAGTACAGTAAGGAGTTTTGTCAGACTTGTGATGTTTTTTAGGGATTTGGGAAGCCTTCCAGGAGAGATGAGATGAATTTTATCTACAAGTTACATTACAGGCTCTTGATAAATGGGAAATAGATTTTGTTGGACCGATTACTGATTCTGGTGTAGTAGAGAAGAGACTGCCAGAGCTAATGGAACTATAAGAAGATCTCTTTGTCAAGGGATTCCATCAACAAGTTCAGAAATCGCACGAGAAAGCATGGCATGATAGACATATTAAGCAAAAGAAGTTTGAGACAAGAGATCTAGTTTTTCTTTATGATAGTAAGTTTTTGCAACACCTAGGGAAGTTCCAAATGCATTGGTTGGGTATGTATGTGATTCGATCTGTAACGAAGGAAGGTATTGTCTATTTGGATAAACTGAATGGAGAATTCATGGAAGGACCGATGAATGGTAGTCTTTTATAATTGTATAGGGACAACCCAACTTCCATGCACTACCTTGACTACATAGTATGTGTACCATAAAACTTGTATTATAGTGTATTATAGAAGAAAAAGAACAAAAGGAAAATTGTTTGTGGAAGATTGAAGTTTTTAGCAGGAAAATGTCATAGAAAAAAAGAAAAAGGAAGACACACAGAGAGGAAATATTGAAGGGTGTGAGAAGGGTTGTAGATTTGCGTAGAGGATGAGAAGAGAATTAAAGAGAAAGCATGACATGACAAGCATTAAAGAGAGGACATGACGGTAAGATAGTGGAGATACTTAGTCATAAATGGAAAGAAAGATAATGACAGGATGGAAAGATCTAGACCATGATCCATAGAATCATCTGAAGTTATTGCAGAGTATGGGAAGAATTGAATACAAATTTTAGTGGATTTGACAATAATTTGGGTGAGAAGAAGGAAATCATAGTTGGAAACAGGTTATCAAAAGAAATTGAGGGGTCGACGAGAAAACTTTATTGTTTCTTGAATTATTCATAGAGAATAAAGCAGAGAAAATTTTACAGAGCTGAGTGCATTTGACATATCCGAGTGATTCAGTGGAAGACAAGAGTAATTTGCATACCGTGCAACACATAGAAGTTACATAGAAGCTATGGAGAACTGAAGACAGGAGAGGCCCCAACACCATAGAAGAAATAGTGCACCAGACAGTCATCGATACCAGTGTTCAAGGAAACCCCAGGGGCATCAAAATCAGGGCTGAGCCCTACTCATTTTCTAAAGGATTATGTGCCACCCAAGAATCCAACGACAGAGTCGATTAAGCTTCAGAAGGAGGCAAAGTATGAACTAGTCAAACCAAAGATACCAACAAGGGGTAATTGTCTAAGGAGATATGATCGGTGTCATAAGAACTCTGAAGTACGCATACCATGACTTGGAGAATGTGAAGAAGTACCCTAAGATAGCATAAGAGAAGTACATGTGCATTAAACCTATCCTGGATTCACATGTGGTCATAGTATATCCACAAGAGTGGGCAGCAAGGCTCGAGAAATCAGGCATTTTGAACTTGTTAGAGATTCCCCATTTTAGGAGGAGCACAGAGATTAACGCACACGTGAATCTATTATTAATATACATCCATGGAGTATTTTTGTAGTTGTTATGAGGAATAACTCTCTATGGTTTGGGGTAAGACCACAACGGACAGAATGACACCCAAAAATCAACTTGAATCTCAAGTATGCTAGACAAATGGGAATGCCAACAAAAGAAAGGGTAGAAGCCTACCTCTTCTGGACGTCCATAGGAGACCATCATCAAGCTCACAATCCAATGCTTGATACCTGAAACTTGTCTTCAACACTCAATATACACACACATATGGATAATATATAAAATGTTAGCATACAAACTAGCATAGTCCATCAACATATACAACAAATTTACCCATGGAAAATAATATAGGTACTTGCAACATATAATTGGATGAGAAAAGAGTATTTATATTAATATAATCAATAGAAGTATATAGGTGACAACCTTCTATATCGACACTTGACGGAATAGAGAAACCAAGTCCCTCCACCCCGGCTTTCACCACTTCAATCCTCCACAAGGAAATCTCATAAGCTTAAGGAGTAATTGGGTTCCTTGATGCAGGAGCATCGCAAGCAAAGCATGATTGGAGGACAACTGGATATACAACAATGTGCATTTTGAAGACATTTTGAATTTAAAAGATAAAACATTAATGTAATAGCTGGAAGGATGTAATTTCTCTTAAATATTTTGGGGATTGCAATGCAGATCTTGAGCATTTCTCTCATCTGTCGGTTGGAGGCATTTAATGTAATAAATGTAAAGTAGTTGTAGCCTTTAATTTCGATAAGATATCTTGAGGTTGTAGGAGGGAAAACTTAGAAATCTCCCTCGTATGTATTGTATTGTATCATTCTCATTGAAAATAAATTGTAGAGCAAGAGAGCATAGGAGAGAAGAGAAGAACACGGATTGTAGAAGTTGTATGAGCAGATAGTTCTTGCTATAGAAACCATGTACAGAAGCACTGGAATTAATATAAGAAAGATTTAATCCAATTTCATGATGTTGTTATGGTTACTGTTTGCATCTATTGAATGGTATGTTTACAATTTGCTTATATGCTATGTTATGCATTTTCTTCAATTCTTTATGTATATGATTTCATGTTGAATGTATGAAGTCTAGGAGAGGGAGAGTATAAGTTCCAATTTCTCCTCATCCTGAGAATTCTTGCAAGGAGTGCAGTGGAGGTCCGCAAGGAGTGTGTTGACAAGATTTTGAGTTTTACCTCAGAAAATATCAGGAGAGATAGATTTGTTCTTATACCAACAAAAGTGAAAGTATCACACAGAGCTGTGGAATGTGTGCGCAGGCTAGGCCAAAGTCTTAAACTTTTCCAAACCAAGTGATTGATTGAAGAATGTATGTTGCAAAGAGTGCACAGAGTTGGAAGATATCAGATAACCAGAGGTTATTGTGAAAGCCGCAAGGAGTGCGTGCAGGATTCCTTCAAATCTTTGAGTTTGCAGCAAGGAACAAGCTCTGGAAGGATAGAGACTTGGAGAATTTTAGAGGAAAGATGAGGTTTGAATTCACCTCGCAGAATCAAGCTCAAGAGGGATAACAGCCGTTAGATTCGGAGGATCATGAGCCATTGACTTGGCACTCTAAAATATCGACATTTCAGGAGTCGGGAGAGGGAAGGAAACTACTACCCGGAAGCCACGAGTCACAAAATCTAGACTTCGCAAGAAAAAGGATCTGGATCGTCAGATCGTGAGGGAAATGAGTACTATCGATCTGACATAAGCGGTCATTGTGACTTGGCATTTCGAGAGAAGGGGAGAGGACCACTTCAGAAACCCCCGACACATGAAATCCTAACGCGCTCGAAAGTTGGGCCCCAGGTCACTGTCGAAGGTCACATCAAAGAAGAATTAAAGGGAAGAGCTAGGGACCGTTAGCCCATTTTGAGGTTTCAAGAATCGGAGGAGTTAGGGTGACTCGCAATGAAAGTCTCGAAGTCATGAAATGCGACGCACCTTTGAGGTTAAGTCTATGGTCATGTTGGTGGTCATGTGGAGTGGAGGCTTGCATCTAGTGCATGTTCACGCAAGAAAAGCACATAAAAGGAGACTTGTGGTTATATGCGTGAAGGGTTCCAGCGGGGACCAAGGAGCTATTTTGGCTTGGGAACTGGAAGATCCAAAGACCAGGAGGTTTATTAGAGAAAGATTGAGTCCATGCGCTATGCCAACAGTGTTAAGTCCAAATAAATATGGTGGATGGAGAATGTGTACAGAGTCGAGGGCTATAAACAAAATCACCATCAGGTATAGATTTCCTTTACCCAGGATGGATGAATTGATGAATTGCTTGAGTGAAGCAAAGTTTTTTTCAAAACTTGATTTGAAAAGAGGATATCATCAGATTAGAATGAGAGAAGGTGATGAATGGAAGACAACATTCAAGATGAATTAAGGACTGTATGAATGGCTTGTCATGTTGTTTGGCTTGATGAATGCGCCAAGTACTTTTATGAGATTGATGAATGAAGTCTTGAAAGATTTCATTGGGAAGTTTGTAATTGTGTATCTTGATGATATACTAATCTTCAGTAAGACCGAGGAAGAACATTTGAGACATTTAACTCTAGTGATGAGGAGGTTGCAGGAAGAGAATTTGTTGATAAATTTGAATAAGTCATATTTCGTGAAGATGAAACTAATTTATTTTGGTTTTGTGATCTATTCAAATGAGTTGAAGATGGATCGTGAGAAAGGAAAAGTCATCAAAGAATGGCCATCACCAAGGAAGATCTTTGAAGTCAGAAGCATCCATGGACTAGCTAGTTTTTACAGGAAGTTCATCATAGATTTTAGTGGAATTTTTGCACCAATGATGGACACAGTCAAGAAGAGACATAAATATTTTCATTGGATAGAGGAAGCGAAGAAAATTTTCAAGTTGTTAAAGGAGAAGATAACTGGACAACCAGTTTTGGTTCTGCTATACTTTAGTAAAACATTTCAAGTGAGATGTGATGCAAGAGAATTTACGATTGGAGCAGTCTTAAGTCAAGACAATAGACCATTTGCATACTTCAGTGAGAAGCTAAATGATACCAAGATGAAATATTCCATACATGATAAAGAGTTTTATGCAGTCATACAAGCATTGAAGAAATGGAGGCACTACTTGGTTTCGAAAGAGGTCGTTTTGTATAGCGATAGCCATGCTTTACAATTTATAACCAGAGAGGAAAAACTGAACCAGAAACATGAAAAATGGGTTGAATTTATGTAGAACTTTACTTTTGTTATAAATCACATTTCTGGAAATGCTAATAAGTTTGCTTATGCATTGCGCAAGAAATGTTTGATTCTACAGGAGTTTCGTGTGAAGACCTTAGATTTTGATAACCTTAAGGAAATGTACAGAGATGATTCAGATTTCAAGGACGCTTATGAGGCATGTGAGAATCTTGTTCTAAGAGATAGAAGCCAATGGGTTGAATATTTAATTCAGGATGGACTGTTATTCAAAGGAAATCAGTTGTGTATCCCGAAGAGTTCTATGAGAGAAAACCTTTTGAAGGAAAAACATAATGGGGAATTGGCTGGACATTTCGGCCATGATAAAACATTTGCACAACTGAACAGTTTGTATTATTGGCCAGGGATGAGGATGGATGCCAAGAAATTTTTCAACAGATGTAGAATCTGCCAGCACGTAAAGGGGAAAAGACAAAATGCAAGGTTGTATCAACCATTGCCAATACCAGAGAGGTCATGGGATGTGGTAAGCATGGATTTTGTGTTAGGACCGTCGAGGACACAGAGAGGTTGTGATTCCATATTTTTGGTAGTCGACAGATTCTCAAAAATTTCACATTTCATTCTATGTCAGAAAACCAATGATGCAACACACATTGCAAATCTATTTTTCAAAGAAGTTGTTCGACTTCATGGTTTACCCAAGAGTATTGTTTCAGATAGAGATACCAAATTTGTTGGTCACTTTTGGAGGACACTATGGAAGAAGCTGGGAACAAATTTATCTTTTAAATCAACATATCACCCTCAGACGGATGGACAGACTGAGGTAGTAAATTGAATTTTGGGGGACTTATTAAGTAGTTTGGTTACTGAACATCACAGTCAATGGGATCAGATTCTACCGCAAGCAGAGTTTGCATATAATAACTCACCTAACAGGAGCACAAGACAGAGGCCATTCTAGATAATGTATGGAATACAACCAAGGGGAGTATTTGAGTTGAGATAGTTCGAGCAGAACGAGTTCAAAAGTGTTGGAGAGGAGTATTTTGCAGTAGAGATGCAGGAGATCCATAGTAAAATCAGAGAGCAATTGCATAATTCCAACCAGGAATACAGGCGCAGAGCATAATAAAATAAGAGAGAGCTTCAACTCGAAGTGGGAGATTTAGTCTTAGAACATCTAAGAAAAGAAAGGTTTCCAAGGGGAACATATAATAAGATGAAGATGAAAAAGATAGGGCCATGTAATATTTTACAAAAATTTGAGGCAAATGCTTATGAGATAGAATTTCCAGATGGTGTGGGAATATCGCCCATATTCAACGTACCAGATCTGTATCCTTACAGAGAATATGAAGCAAAAGGAGTAGAGACTCAGAAGGAAATTATGTGGGTTAAACAAATGTCTGTAGCTAAAATGATGCAGATGGAAAAGATCATTGATCAGAGAGTTGGCAAGAATACCAGGAGGAAGACATATCTTGAATATCTGGTAAAGTGGAAGGGACACCCAATTGAAGATGTTAGTTTGGAAAGTGAAGCAGATATTCAAAAACATGGACACATGGTGTAGGAGTCCATGAATTTTTCAGCCAGAGGAGTATGATGCAAGAGCATCACAAGCAAAGCGCGAGTGGAGGACAGTTGGATATACACTAGTGCACATTTTGAAGACGTTTTGAATTTAAAAGATAAAGCATTAATGTAATAGCTGGAAGGATGTAATTGCTCTTAAATGTTTTGGGGATTGTAATGCAGATCTTGAGTGTTGCTCTCATCTGTCGATTGGAGGCATTTAATGTAATAAATGTAAACTAGTTGTAGTCTTTAATTTCGATAAGATAGCTTGAGGTTGTAGGAGGGAAAACTCAATAAATCTCCCTCGTATGTATTGTATTGTATCATTCTCATTGAAAATAAGTTGTAGAGAAAGAGAGAATAGGAGAGAAGAGAAGAACAGAGATTGTAGAAGTTGTATGAGCAGATAGTTGTTGCTATAGAAACCATGTACAAAAGCACTTGAATTAATATAAGAAATCTTTAATCCAATTTCATGGTGTTGTTATGGTTACTATATGCATCTATTGAAAGGTATGTTTACAATTTGCTTATATGCTATGTTATGCATTTGTTTCAATGATTTATGTATATGATTTCATGTTGAATGTATGAAGTCTACGAGAGGGAGAGTATAAGTTCCAATTTATCCTCATCCTGAGAATTTCTTGAAGGAGTGCGTTGACAAGGTTCTGAGTTTTACCTTAGAAAAGATCAGGAGATATAGAGTTGTTCTTATACCAACATAAGTGCAAGTATCACACAGAGTCGTGCAAGGTGTGTACAAGCTAGGACGAAGTCTTATGCTTTTCTAACTCAAGTGAGCAGTTGAAGAACATCTGTCGCAAAGACTGCGCATAGTTGGAAGATGTCATATAACCAGAGGTTATTGTGAAAGCCGCAAGGAGTGTGTGCAAGATTCCTTTGAATCCTTGTGTTTGCAGCAAGGAACAAGATCATGAAGGATAGAGACTTGGAGAAGTTCAAAGGAAAGACGAGGTTTGAAGTCACCTCACAGAATCAAGCTCAAGAGGGATAAAAACTGTCAGATCTGGAGGAGCATGAGACATTGATTTGGTGCTTTGAAATATCAACATTTCAGGAGTCAGGATAGGGAAGGAAACTGCTACCCAAAAGCCACAAGTCACAAAATCCCGACTTCGAAAGAAAAAGGATCTGGACTGTTGGATCGTGAGGGAAATGAGGACTGTCGATCTGACATAAGAGTTCATTGCATTTTGTCATTTCAAGAGAAGGGGAGAGGACCACTTCACAAACGCCCGACATTCTAAATCCTGACGTGCTTGAAAGTTGGGCCCAAGATCGTCGTCGAAGGTCACATCAGAGAAGAATTAAAGGGAAGACCTAGGGATTGTTAGCCCATTTCGGGGTTTCAGGAATCAGAGGAGTCGAGGTGACTCACAACGGAAGTCCCGAAGTCATGAAACGTGACACACCTTTGAGGTTAGGTCTGTGGTCACATTGGTGGTCACGTGGAGTGGAGGCTCATGTCTAGTGCATGTTCGTGTAGGCAGACCACATTAAAGGAGACCTATGGTTATATGTGTGAAGGGTTCCAGCGGGGACCAAGGAGACATTTTGGCTCGGGAATTGCAAGATCCAAAGATCAGGAGGTCAGTAGACCCTGCTGAGGTGGGGCACTGCATCATTACTCCATCAAAAAATAGGGAGATATTGGGGGTTGAACATAAGGGAAGTTCAAACTTAAAGGAAAAAGGGATGTAGACTCAATATGAGGTGAAATTTCTCTAGAGTGTGTTTGCTATAAACTATTTTCTCTCACTTCAAGGCTTGTATATGACTCAATTTATAGCCTCCAAAGTGAATTGAAGGGTCAAATCGGAGCGTTTCAAGCATATGAAATGCCAAGGGTTATGGATCCTATGACTTGGCATGGAAAACTTGAAATATTTTTAATTTTGAGCAAAAAACCCAATGTACGCAGGCTGTAATGGAGCAACCTCTGTATACATAAGTTGTCTAATTGTAGCCCACGTATATGCACAAAAAATTGTATTTTTGACTTTGGATTGAGAAAAATGGAGGAATTGAGTCTACAACGGGAAAGGGAAGGCCATCAAAGCATGATGTATAGAGTGTGGAAAACATTGCTATAAGAGTGGTTGGACAGAGTAGTTTCAATCGATACGCAGTTGATTGTGTGATCACTAGGTTACCATCAACAGGCGAGGATCCTTTGTCATTATTCATAGACAAGGCTAATGAGAAAGTGTTTTTGGAAATAATGAAGAATAATTTTGGGACATTTAGAGGATGACACGGCTTGGAAGTTGAAATTATTAAATATGACATAGTCAGGTTTGCAACATAGGTGTTAGCATGCAATATGTTGAGGAAATGTCGCAAGGACTAAGTACGTCTAGTAGGAGAAATAACAACGACAAAGAATTGCATCATGGGAGTCATGATAAATTGGTCGAAATTTTTGGTCAATCAGTGCCTAACTGATTGCAAGGTGGCTCGGGACAAAGGGACATAATTTCATCATGCCTCAATTTTGATCTTGATCGCGTTAGTGGCTTGGAGGGAGCCAGAGCACAATTAATTTTTGGGAGTTGCATAGAAACCATGCTTAGAAATGAGATATACTAACTTGTGGCATACTTCACACAAGGAAAGGTAGTTGGACAATAACATTACGTTCTATATTTACAAGGATCTAATTCAAAAGAATATTCAAGACACACTGCGCATAAAATTGTAGGTAGTGAAGGCATACAAGGGGATTGCATGCTTTAAGGCAGGAAGGAATCACATGTATGTGTAGGAAACAAGGGACCCATATCAACAGTGGATGTTGACAAGGTTCAGAGTGACTGAGGAGAAAGTTGGACTCATCATGGAGGACTGGGATGAGGAATGGAAATTCCCAATGCCAACAATAGAGAAAATAGAGAAATAAATTGAAGAAGAGGATAAAGAGGAACAAGAAGGACACGACAAAGGTGACGACGACATATAATAAATTCCACCACCATGAGCAGGATATAAGAGGAAAGAATAAGATAAGAGAAAATTAGTACAACAGTGCAAGAAGAGAAAGGAAGTGAAGGAAATGGCCATACATGCCTTAATGGAATATGACTTAGAGAAAATCAGGGACCAAGTTAAAGATGTAACAGATGAAGCATTTTAGCACGTGACACAGGAGCAAGAAGAGATGCATGCATATGTGTAGGCACATATTGCATCATTGTGATAGATGTATGAAGAAATAAGGATAGTACCCGAGAAAAGGCATGTGGATGAGTAGACATAAAGAAAAACTAAGAGAACAGAGGCTGGGATGTCAAGATCTCATCCATTTTCAGTAATGGGAGAGCACAGAATTATGAAGATATCACTAGAGGCTATAGTGTTCCCTTCCATGAAGATACGGGAGAAAGCACAAGCGTTAACTCACATTGACTTAGTCTTGTCGTAGTTGTCGATGAATGTGTTAGTGGGTTTATAGACAAGTGTGACACATGATATCAATGCATGCGCAGATTTGACAGAGACGAAGTTGATCAAAATGACAAGTGATAAGGAAAAATTGACCATAGACTATAGTAAATCTATGTTGGACTGGGACGAGGCTGAACAAAAAGAAGAAAAACTACAACATGAAATCAAGAAGGTTTATAGAAACATTCCAAAGGTCCCAATTACAGTAAATGTGTTATTAGAGGAGTAAGTGTTGAATATTAGAGAATCCATTTAGGGATTCCATGCGAAGATCATTCAGTTGGAAGCACACATGACACCAGGTACACTGCTAGAGGAAAGGGAGAAAATAGAGAAGGAATCAACGAAAACTATGGAGAGAATCAAGACGTTGGAGGAAGAGTGTGCCAATTTGTATGAGGAAAGCACACATGTATGGACACAATTCCTCGAGAATGAAAAGTTGCAAGCACTGGATCAAAGGATACAATCTGCCTAGGAAAAGGCACAAAAGATTAAGGATACGATGAACACTCTGCCAACAAAGAAAAATATGATTGATGTAATCGAGAACAAGCAGGTCAACCGGGAGATCAATCAGATCATGACGGAGCAGCAAACGCTTGCGCATAAGTTAGAGCCCTTACAAGAAGTAGCGTTCAAGGTAACATAGGAACTTAAGGCGGTAGAAAGACAAGTCAAGTAAGAAGTCCAAGAAAGACAAGAGAAGTTGAAGACTCCATTCACCACGCATGAGGCAGAAGAGATATTCGAGTGATAAGTAGAAGAAAAAGAGAAGATCAAATCATGTAAGGAAACTTTTGAGAAACTCATGGAGACATTGAAGACTGCGCAACAACAAGACTAAGTAGCTCGAGACAAGCCACATGCAAGTGTTGGGGACCTGTTAGAGCAGGTCATTTTGGGTATATTTTGGGAACTGCACGAAGGACCAACGTGCACAGAAGCAGACAATTAATGCATTTTTCAGGAGGTCAACACATGCAGAAGAAGGAAAAGAAGCGATCAACACACGAAAGGAAAAAGTTAGTTAGAATTTTTGGGACATTTTGTAATGGGATAAACTCTAATTTAAGGTATAAATATGTTATGGGTTGGGATAGATAAGTAGTTTTGAGTTGGGAGAGTTGAGTATTGAAAACTTAAAGACACGTTGAGCTTGAGCTTGACTCTAGTTTTGGAGTGAATGAAGAACTAGTGCGCACTGTATGTGTGAACGACTAGGGCAATGGGGGCAGAACTGTTACATCATAAATGAGCAAAGTGCACACCTTTTTCAAGAGATGATTTAGACTAATATAAGAAGCCACCCTTTGTGGACGTATCCCAGTTTGGGGTGAACCACTTTAAAATATGGTGTTCTTGTGTGTTGTTATGGTGTGTTTGCTTTCCGTTATGTTTATTGTGCGCACTTAATAATACGAATGAATGCTTGATATGACTTCTTTGATGGTTCTACACACTTGTTGAATGGTTATGATATCTCTTAGTATACTATTATGGTTTACTACGCACATGATGAATGAATGTTAACTGTAATGTTTAAGGATGAATGCCTCACTTCCCTTCGTGACTGCAAAATCCTGGTTTTTGCAGTCCCCATAGATGCCTCGAGTGAGTTTTCACTTTCTTGCAGGTGATGCTGAAAGGGCCGGTGTCTTGGGATTTGTTGGTGAATTACTGTTGAACCTTGGGTCTTCCCATTGCATGTAAACATCCTTTAATCTGGTCACAACCATGAGATTGATAAAGTTACGTAGATGACCTATTTTTAGTAGAATTTGGCTTGAAATATTCATGTTTGAGAGATTCACGTTAACTGATGAGAATATAGTCCAGATATGGCACAACACGCATAAAACCTTCTCTTATGGACATGTGAAAGCCCCACTACATTGAAATTCACACACAAGGAAGTGTTCCTTAGAGACTAGGTAGACCAACTATCATAATTATGAAAAGTGGAGTAGACCAAGGAGGCATATTTTCATTGAAGATGGACAAACAATAAAAACTTTAGAAAGACCGTCCCCTTAAAAATATATTCAACATAAAAAAAATTCCTTATTTTTTACTTATATAATTTTAATTAATAATATAAATTGATAATAATAATATATTTTAAATCTACTAAATAATTTTATAAATAATTATAATAACAATATTTAATAATTATAATAATATTACTATCTATTTTTAAAAACAATATTACTACATTTCTTTTTTTAATAATGTAATCTAATTAAAGATGTTTCCATTTCATGAGTACTTTAACTTCAAGCTACCTTACAATAACAATATCCATATTTTTAATAGCGGAAATTATAAATATCAATTATCTAACTTCATATTCTAACAAGTGTTGCATGGTAGCGTAGTCCTGCCATGGAAGTAAATGCCTGGGTTGTAAGATGTAGTACATGTGGTATCCATGTAGAATTTAGTATTCCCGAATTAGTTTTATTTCAAATTTATCAAAAAATATTAATGTCTGGTACATAACAGAGGTTCCTAGTATCTAAGTTTGATAGTACACGAAATATTGAATACATAACCCATGTAACCCAACAATTACAGAGTCGCAGGTTGGTGGAGTCGCTGGTTCACATTTTTCATTTTTCATGTCTAGCCCGTTCAGTGATATATATTTTCCACTCAACACTCCCATCACATATACATTTTTCACCCAACAATTCTGTCATATACATGAGACTGAGTAATTTATAGAATATTATAACATTGTACCAAGATTTATAGTAATTTATATAATGCTATAACACTTTTTACTTAATGAATAGTATAAATAATTATTTAAATTTTATTCAATATTATTTTTAAGGTTTTTAAATGTAAATTTGGAATTTTGATTTTGTTTATGATAATAAAGGTGAAATTTATTTTTATTTTTCATTTTTCATGTCCATCTTGTTCTGTGATATACACTTTTAACCCAACACTTTCGTCATATACATTATGAGACTCAGTAATTTATAGAATATTATAACATTGTACCAAGATTTATAGTAATTTATATAATGTTATAACACTTTTTACTTAATGAATGGGTGGAATCACGAAGGTGGGTTACACTTTCGTGACAATCTGCTCTCCAAAATTTCGGAAAACCAACTTTCGGCCGAACTACATATATTTTTCGGCCGAAACATATATTTTT
>JZKD02S1679573.1:908699-922906 GCA_000966675.3 Picea glauca | reverse complement strand
TTATTTATAATAAATGAATTTGATTGATTTTTTTTTTTTCATCCCAATAGTATTTTAAAATTACCAAAATCATTGAAGTTCAAAATTTCTTAATTGTGTGGAGAAGATATTTCTTAAGTTAATTTACAGATTGGATCAGATAATTATAATAATTTTATAACCATTAATTTATCAAATAATTTCCTAAATTTATTAATTTAAATAGATTTTAAAAAACTTTAACCACTAAAATCACAATTCTAACTAGTGTTCATAATTTCTATAACTTAACCAATCTGATGAATTTCTATTTACAATTAACATTCTAACTAAATCTGTAATTACAATAATCACACTAATTCAAGTTTAAAACTCCATCAAAATTTTAACAAATTAAGATATCGATCACATGATCACATCTCTTTATCACATATATAATATATATATCTAGATCATTCTCTCTCTCCTTTTTATATATATATATATATATATATATATATATATATATATATATATATATATAAAATTGCTTTATCATAAAGATGTTAATATATTTAAATATCTTAGTAAATTTATGCTTGTGCTCAATTATAGAGTTCATACCGTTGATGGCAGCGATAATATGAGTTTTAAATATTTAGTGCTTCCACGGTTGTGGAGATGAAGTGAAAGTCAGATCGAATACCGAAATGAGAATACACACTGGAATAAACGGAATATCTATAACTGTAACCAAATACAATGCATTAACCTATGTTGATCATAGTTTGGTTCGGAGAAAGCTAAGCGTTGGATCACAGCTTTAATAATCACCCAATACGATACAAGTGTGAAGTAAGAAGCAAGCATGCACGCATGCTGGGAGACAACTGGTGTTTTAATCAAGACAACGCTAGAACAACTAGACAACAACTAAGTTTCCACTACTCTTAGATGAGAACTCAATTAGCCCTAGCTAGTAAGAATCCACTCTAGAATAATATGCATTTATTGGAGATCTAAAGAACTATATGGATCTGCATTAAGGAAGAAATTACATGGAGTAACTCCATGATATATTGTGTGGTTAATTAGATATGCAACTGTTCAATGATACTAGCTCCAGATTCATTGTTGCAATGCATTTTAATGTAATGTGGAGGGTTTGGATGAATAAGTTCTAAATGCATTTAGTTTTAAATGCATTTAATTCTAAAAAAAAATAGAGAAATGGAACACAAGTTTCTTCCTTAGAAATGTAATCCAAGGATTGTCATAAGTATGATAGAATAAGTAATTAACTCTCAAATAAGAATTATTTTTTTATTTTTAAGTAACCCCTCTAGAAAGCAAAATAGATATATTGATTACAACTATTTTTAAATGTGGTAAGGTTCCAGCTGGGAAACTAGACATCTTGGTAACTTATAATAACTACGCATTCAAAACCTTACATTTTAACCTAAAGCCATATCTCTATTACATTTTAACTTAAAGCCATACCTTAATTTTAACTATTACATTCATTTAAGTAATACCTTAACTCCATACCTCAATGCTTTCCTTAAAGCATCAATATAACCTTTAAATGAAAAATGACACAAGACCTAAAGTAACTCTTAGGCTCACAAGGGTATTTCTTTGGAGTGAAACCTAGGCATGATTAATTACCTGTGCTACTAGCCTTCCACGTATGTACAAGTGTGACAGAGAAACCCCAATAACCTCAAAGGAGTTACACAAGGATATAAAGAGACTTGATCTGAAGTGAAAGATAATTACTAACCCATATTCCAACCCACACGCAATATTATTATGCTCAGTTTAGATGTGGAGAAGATCATATTGTGATTTGGCTTCAACAGAGACATTACACGGACCTTGCTCGCCAAGAGAATTACCAGAAATTATTGGCACATAGATCGATGATTAGATCTACACCTTAGCTTTTGATGCTAGTGGGTCTTCAATCTACCAAACAATTCTTGGATTGATTAACTCCAAGCCAGTCTAAGGGTTGAATATCAATTGGGTAATCAAGACTTAAAGGAGTCCTTCCTAAAGATTCAAATTAGAGGTGCTTCTCATGAAGATCGGGATTTACCTACAATCTCTAGTAGGTACTAACTGCCCAGTTAGCTATAGTAGCGTCGAATGGTTCATTTAAATTCTATGTAAGAACTACCAGAGGTATCCATATGGAACAACAAGTAAGTCAGAGAATAATGCTTGAAGAATCTTACATTTAGATAGAGATCACTTAACCTTCCTTGACCTACAGATCTAACATTGGTGAGGGCTACAGACTTATTCCAATATTAAGCTTCCATTCTAATATTAGTTAGGATGAATTAAGTTTTGTTATGACCTTCAGATCCATCATTGATAAGATTCTGAATTGATGAATTAAGATTTCTTTCTTTCCTCGCCGGCCAAAGTCGTTATCTATTTCAAGATTTCCCTCATATTTACGATAAGAGGAAATCACAAGCAAGCGAAGAAGTAATTCAAGGCCTAGGTGAGGTAGGCATGGTAAGGAAAATGATACGAGCCAGCCTGCCTAAACGATAGTGAAGTATTCACTTCGAATGGTAGCAAGCGGATGCCATGATACAGATAGATGGATGGTCATTACAACTCTAAAAGAAATATACAAATTTCATAGTTCACCAACCTGATATCCCATGCAGTGTCATTGAATTGAAGTGCATGAGAGAAATGGGGAAATATCTTTAGAAATTCATCCAAGAGCTAAGAGAATGCTTGTGCCTCTATAGTCTTGATAGAGGATTCAACTTCAAAGTTGAGTAACCAATTTATATTTGAAAGCATATAACATGTTGAACACCAAGCCTTTTGGTAATTTATAAACCCTAGTGTTCGTAAAACTTGGAAGGAAATACATGTTAGAAATAAAAAATGGAGGGGAAAACTGAAAATCTATAGGATAAGTGAAATCCGTGCCATAAGTCCTGGGTGAAATCCGTGTCATAAATCCATAAGTCCTGGGTGAAATCCGTGTCATAAATCCTTGATATGTGGAAATAAAAAATGGAGGGAAAAACTATGGGAAAAATTATTCTTAATAAAACAATGGGTGAAATCTGTGCCATAAATCCTTGATATGTGGGCGACTCACATAACAAAAAAAAAACTAGATTTTAAAAATTCTAGGCGAATTGGAAATTTACCCATGAAATCCGGAGGGCAAATCCTCTTTTCACTAGTTTTATTTCTATTTTATAGGGGGCTAATGATGTACCATTTGTATTTTTTATTTTAATATTTGGGTTAAATTTTTAAATTTTTTTAAAATTTATTTTAATAAAAATTCGCCCATTCAAAAATTTAAGCCCTAAAATTTTGCCTATTTGCTAAATTTCGTCCCTAAAATTATCTTTGATAGAAACAGATTAAATGACACCATAAGACATGAAGTAATCCATAAAACCATATCACTTTCACACTTACTCTTGAAGGTTTTCTTTATTTCTTGCTTCCCTCGAGACCTATCCCTCTAGCTCTAGCTAGGTTATTTTATTTTTTGTCTAGGTGGCACACCTAATAGGGTTGGATGAAGGCCCTCCCATACTTAAACTTGTCAACTCACATGGGTTCATGGGCTGGTGTGATGCTTGAAGGGGATACTGAGTTGAATTGTTTACATGTCTTATGTCTTAAGTTACAACTTACTATGCATGCTTTAAGGACTAATTTTTCTTGTGAACCTTGGCGAACCTTATATTATATTTTTTTTTGTCTTGGATGGTCCTGACGTGGTTCTTTGAGCGACATCCTAGGCTTGTACCCAAGATGGTGTGCCTTTGTTATAGGACCTTGGAACATGTGATGGAGAGCAGTGGTTCATTAAGTGACTCACCACCCTCAAATATCATCTCTTGCAGCCTTGGAACCTTGGACGATGGACATATGGGCTTGATATGAGAAGATTCAATCATGATGGAACACAGATGGGATGGAATCCCATAGGTTGGGAAGAGCACCCCAGAGCTTATTTACACACTAGATTAGGGATGTTATAGTAGTAGACAGTCAGAGACCTTGCAGAGACGAGTTGTAACTCCCTCTAGCCTAGACGCAACACTTAGATCCTGGATGTTGGCCCTATTTTGATCATGACATAATCTTCTAGGGTTTGATGCGTCTTGGGTTTGGTGGATACATAGGGTATTGATGATGGTTGACATGATTTTGAGTGGGGAGAGACATCATTTTCCCCCACTTCACTCCATATCAGTGCCACATGGCCTTTGGATACCCTCTCCTTGCCTAAGGAAGATTGACATCTCACATGTGTCGCTCATTATGGTGTATTTTTCATTTATTACATTTTGTAAAGGGAAAATGAGGGGTCGCCCCCACTTCTATTTTGATGTTGACATTTATGTGGAAAAATATGCTAGGTTATGTTGAAGTTTTAATTATACAAATAGCAGTTACAGTTCTTCTTTATTATTATAATCATTTAGCACATTAGCTGCATAAATAAGATCATTGAAAGAGAGGAAATCACATAAACAATAGAGAGACAATATTATCTTGGGAAACTCTCATGGGGGAGAAAACCCAGCAAAAAAATCCTCAATAAAGATAGACCAAAGACCAAACAAAATATCCTCCTCTACTCCTTCACTAGGGAGAGTAGTGCACCAGTTAACCAAGAAATACGAAGAGATAGACTAAAAACACTCCTTGACATCGCCCCCAGTTGCAACAGCTTCTCCTCCAAGACTTGTGCACTGCAAAATTGGTTGTGTGTTTGTCCAAATGAGGCACTGACCTCTCTTATAAATAGTGGTATGGCCAACCTATAATTAGGTCTGGGATGACCTGTCACTTTACCCTCTTAATTTACAATTAACTATCAAGGCAGAATAGGGTCGACTTTTACTAAGGCACAATAGGGCGTAATTAAATATAATATAATAATATTATTCAACTCTCTCTCAAGTAAAATATTCTTTGAAGTTATAATATCTCAACACTCCCCATTAACAAGAAGGGTATTCTACTAACAACATTAATAACAATTGACTGGACTCAATACATTATCAAGAGGAGAGGACATGGTCATCATCATTGGGAACATTTTCGGTCATATATATAGGCCATCATAAGTTTTTCTCATCATCAACATCAGTGGAAACTGAACATCATCATCATCTACAACATGGAGCTGGAGTAACATCATCATCATAAACAACATGAAGCTGGAACATCAACATCAATAGCACAAAGCTGGAATAAAATCATCATCATCAATAGAATGAAGCTGGAACATCAACATCATTAGCACAAATTTGAAACATCAACATCTATATGTGGCAACAGAATGAGGCAAGTGCATCAACAACAACATATGTGGTACTCTGACAGACCATCCTTACCAGACCTTCAGGACCTACCTAGGAATCATAAGATTCCATAGGATATAGAATCCTATCTAGGCTACCACTACTAACCACAATTGGCATATACATACATAGGTACTCTGACAGACCATCCTTACCGAACCTTTGGGATATTCCCAAGGATGATCAGTCCCCTAGGATATAAAATCCTAACTGAGATATCCATTGTTGGTCAGGATACCATAGTATCATCAACATCACTCCCCCTTTCGAGGGAGGCCCTTTTGGAAAACACCAAGCTTGTCTTAGAAGTACTCAAAAATCACACAAGATAGAGGCTTAGTCAACACATCTTCAACCTACTCATTTGTGCCAACATATTGGAGATTTACAGCTCCCTTTGGCACCATGTCACGAATGTAGTGATACTAGATCTTTATGTGATTCATCTTATCATGGAACTCTGGGTTCTATATCATTTTTATGCAACTCTAGTTATCACATAGAATCATGGCATCTTCCATCTCCAAATTGAGCAGACTTGTCAACAACTTCCTAAGCCATATGGATTCACAACTGGTGGAGCATGCTGCAATGCACTTTGCTTCTGCAGTACTGAGAGAAATATTGGATTGCTTCCTACTTTTCCATGAATTCATGGCTAACCCCAAACTAAAACAACATCATGAAGTGATTTTTCTATTTAAAGCACTTCCAGCCTAATCTAAATCAGTATATCCATACAACCTGAAGTCATAGTCTCCAGTATAATAGAGGCCATAGTCCAACATACCCTTAAGGTATCTCATCACATTCTTTGCAGCTACAAGGTGAACACGTCTGGGCTCCATCAGATAATGACTCAAGCTATTCACAACAAAGCATATATCTGATCTGGTATACCTTAGATACATCAATGAACCAATCATCTGTCTATATAAAGTATCAGCCAATAACTTCATATTCATATCCATAGGAGTGGACATGGTTCTATATCCCATCATGTCGAATCTCTTTAAAATTTCCATAGCATACATTCCTTGACTAAGGAAAATATCTTCTGGGTTCTGCCATACTTCAATACCTAAGAAATAGTGCATCAGGCCTAGGTCCTCATTTCAAATTCAGTGGAAAGATTTTTCTTACAATCTATGATGATATTTTCTTCATCTGTCAAGAATAAGTTATCTACATATAGCATAAATATAACTGGTCCACATTCAAAATCTTGAAGTAAAGGTTTGGATCAACTTTACTATTGATAAATCCCAATCTCATCAAAAAAAAAATATCAATCCTGCCATACCAAGCTCTTGAAGCTTGCTTCAACTTGCAGACATGAGTCTTCCTGTCCTATACATCGAAACCAAATTTTCACATCACATTATACCAACTTTGTACACTTTCTTAGATGCAACTCAATCTGCAAAATCATGTGCTAGCTCTATGTGATTTCTGCAAAGCACTATCTATCTCACTGCCTGAGAGTATGTCCTCTGCTCTCTCTGCAATTGTTTCTCTGGGACTGGGACTCTACACCTACAGTTGCTTTGAATCTGAGAATGATTGTTCCATTGATTCGGATTTAGGAATGGAATAAACTGATTGAAAGACTGAATAAAATAAACACAGAGATATGAAGAACAACACAGATATCCATTGAACAATATCTTCTATTGAATAAATTAAATAGGTTGAAACTGTAAATCTGCAGAACTAAAACACTCGCTCGAATGGTGGTAGCTATCTCTAAGAAGAGATGTGGCTACTATGTGCATTCGTCTAAGAAGAATGATTACAATGAGGCTCTAGAGGCCTTTTTGATATTACTCATGAATTCCAAAACCCTAGACATCCAAAAACCTAACCCTAGGATGTGAAACGCCAAATGCTATGTGAACCCCTATGGGTAAGTTGGTACCTCAACTTCCTGGGGTTGTAACTTTTGCATACAACCTCCGCTTTAGGCGTGTGATAGCCCATTGGAAAGGTATTTTAGAGAGATACACATTATGCTGTCAAAATTTGAATCTTTTTATAGTTTGACTGTGGTGACCCAAAAAAACATTGTTTAGGGCTCCAAAACAGCTCTGGAAGTACAACAATATGTGTTGACATGAAAACATACAAAATAAGCCAGTTGGATTAGGTGAGAGTCCACCAGTATCCACCTGGAATATGTGTATGGATCTAGAAATCCCCAGAAGTGTAGAACCCATAATTACAAATAAGTACAAAAGAACGTGTTGGACTAAAAACTGACAAGAGGATCCAATTGGAATAGTTGGGTGGCCACCAATATCCATTTGGATCATCCATTCTCACTGTGGCTACTGAAATCTGAGAGTAACTCCTCTACTCTATCACGGAAACAACTTCATATGAAACTGAGAGTGGCTCAATGACTAACACTGAGGGTAGCTTATCCTCTTTCTCTAGAGGTAACTCAATCTTCTATTATAGTCATGTCTCCATGACCTGACTAATGTACTACACCAACTGGAACTAGAGATAAATCAATATCAAATGCAGGGATTGTCATAACTTCTCCCTCTGAATCTCATATTGTGTTGGCTTCTTTTAATGAAATATGTTTGTTCTATATATACTTATTATGATTACTGGAGAAAGTGTCTTGTCATAGTATTCTACCTCTTGTTGGGAGAATCATCTAGACACAAATCAAGATTTGTACATCTTTATAATATTATCTACAGCATGATTGAACTATTAGATAAATCTTGGAAGTCACCACCGACTTCCCTTATGGTCTCAAGGAAAAATCCATATCCCATTCCTTCTGACTAGCTTCTTCCTCTGTCATTGAAACAAGGGAATCTTATCGGGAGATTTCATGTCTCCTAGAGGTCTCTGAAGCTATGATCTAGTCTTCTCAACTCATGGCATCTGTCTTCCAGTCCTGGAAGATGTCTATTTTTCCCATATGATCCTCTCTGAGATCACGCTTACTCTCATTCTTGATTTCTTCTGAGTCTACAAAAAATCTGTAGTCTCTACAGGATATACTTAGTGTTGAATACCAAGTCTTAATATGAAAAGTTGAGTCAAACTTCAAACGATTTTTTCTTCCTGTCAAGGTGGCTTCATTATCCATTGACCAAGTCTACAGTGAGTTCTATTCTAATGTTTGATCATCTTTGGAACATTCTTCTCCTTACAATCAATCTCCATATGACACACTTTGTATCTCAAAAGTAGCTTCTTCTTCATCTTCTTTGGTACATGGATGTATATGGTCATGTATACAACTTGGATAGTCTGCTCCATGTCTCATCTAATATGTTGCCTCTTGCAACTATCACTATAGCTTCCTCAAGGTTATCACTTGTGACCTACCCGAAACAAGAACAAGGGAGAAAAAACAGACAAGGATAATACTCTTTATAATAATAATAAAACAATAGCAAGAAAAATCATCATAGTAGCTCCTTAAGAGATATCACTTGTGACCTTCCTGAAAAAGGGTAAAAAGTAAGAAATACAATAATAAGGAATGAGAGAAACACTCTTCTAGTGTTGTGATCAATCATTCCTCCATGGTAACCTAGAAACAAAACAAAAAGTTTCTCCTAGAGGAAATGTTAGTTATATCTAGTAAATGATTATAGTAAGCATTTATCTCAATAGTGTTCACATGCTACCAAGTATTCAATAATAAAAAATTTCAAAGATTGCTATCACAACTATAGGGTTTAGCAATTATCAAACTTGATATGTGTAAACTTGAATCTTATCAATTTAATCAATCAAACCTGGAACTTGGAGTCTTGTCCTCAAGTATGAGTGTGTTGATTTTCTTCTGAGTCTCCTTCACTCAAGATGATAAGTACTTTCTTCAACATGTTCTCCGTACTAAGATAATATGCTATCTTGACACAAATCTGAGTTAGGGAATAAACTCTATAATATCAACTTTAATCAATCTAATACGTTGACGTTAATTTTGACCAATGGTTAGTATGATAACTTCAAAAAATCAAAATGTAACGTGGATATTCATAAGATTACAATAATGCCATAACAAGTAGAGGCATATCAAAGTAATCAAACCTGGGGTGCATAGTTCCTCTCAATGTGTTGGATATGAGATCCCTCTGGATCTACAATTGTTGCTAAGACAAAATATCCTTTCTCCAACAAATACCCTTTAAAATAATGATACAGTTTATACATATGTAAGTACATACCTATGAAAAAATCGACAGGTAGTGGTACCATATGGAAGTAGTGGAAAACAATAACAAACCTTTAAAACTTCAAAGGTGCTTCAACTTGTAACTTAAATTTGGCTGGATATTTGCTAGGGTAAGGCACAATAGGACAATTAAAATCAGTCCCAACACTTCATAAAAACTTTCACTACAACTGGTACTAAATTTGGTGTTGGAACTACAACTGGTGTTGGAACTACAACTGGTGTTGCAACTGGAATCAAGGAACTGGCACTGCAACTGCAACTAATATTGAAACTGATACTACAACTGCAACAGATACTGCAACTTCTATTGCAACTGCAACTTAGGGTGTTATGAGGAAACCCTAATTTATCAAACTTTAAATTTTGGAATTTTGATCCAGGGACTAGATGCGTCCTCCTAGGGAAAGCTCCTAGGTGATATTAGTTTCACCAACGTCCTCCAACAAAGGTAAAAATGTCACTTTTAGGGTTTGTGTAGAAACCCTAATTTTACAGTAGCTGCAACACTGAAAACTAAATTTTGGAGAGGATACGTTGAGGCTAGCCACTTCTTTATAAACTGTGATTTGGTCTCTTTCAGGCCTGCTCTATTACCATGTTGAACTTTTACTTATACAACTAGTAGTTACAGTTCTTCTTTATTAATATAATCATTTAGCACATTGGTTGCATAAATAAGATCACTGAAAGAGAGGCAATCAGAGAAACAATAGAGACACACGGATTATCCTAGGAAACCCTCTGATCCGGATTTATGTAGGAACACAATGAAATACAGAAATACACATAAACGCATAGATGCAATGGAAGTAAAACTTCATTTCATTAACAACAAATGACTGAAATATGCTTACAAACAGAATGGAAATAAAATTGCTCGGGCGCTGGTAGTTTATCTCTGAGAAGAGATGTGGTGGTTAATGGCCTTTGAACTTTGTGTTACAATGAGGCTCAAAGACCTATATATTATTGAGAAACAATGGAAAACCCTAAACATCCAAAAACCTAACCCTAGGAGATGAAACACCAGAATATGGGCCCTGTTGGGGTAAATTGGTACATCAATTTCTCGGGGTCATAACTTTGGCATACTATCTTCGTTTGATGCACATGATACACCGTTAGAAATATATATCCGAGGACTACACTGTTGATAACAAATATCTAGTTTGAAATGAACTCATATTCATTGGTGCCCAAAAAATGTCGTTTAGGGCCTCAAAACAGCTCCGGAAGTTCAGGACTCGAAAACTACTAAAAATAGTAAATTGTGCTACAATTAAGGAAACTGAAAAACTGACAGAAACAATGATGTGGGTCCAAGTGGAATATGCGGGTGGCCACAAATATCCACCTGGATCATTCCTCCCCCCTTAGGAAGAAATGGTCCCCATTGCGTTGAGTTCCTCCATGAGATGAGGAAACTTCTGTTAAACTTGGTCCCTGGTGAGCCACTTGCCCTGGTGAAGGAGTTGGCCTGCTTTGACAACTTGATATAGATGGATCCTCTATTGGTGGGTGTTCTTGATCTGTGTGTCCATAATTCGATCATTTGTGGCTTGTTCCATGCAATCTGGGTTTAACTCTGTTGGTGTGAGTTGTTCTGCCATGTCAGATGTGTCTAGTAGAGGTGGAAAGTAGGGCCGAAGGTGGTCCACATTAAACACTAGGTGCAGAACAAGGAATGGTGGAATACCAATCTCAAAGGCATTGTCCCCTATAGCCTTGGTGATGGTGTATGGCCCATATCAGAGTGGGTGAATCTTGCGGTAGGGTCAAGCGAGGCGCTCCTTTTGCAAATGTAGCCACACTTTGTTGCCCACCTAGAAGTTGTGTGGCACCTGATTTTGATCATGTTGTTGCTTGTACTTAGCATTGGCTCTGTCCAATATGTCATGAACCTGTTGGCGGATGTGTTGAATGCACTCAATGAGGCTGTTTGCCTTGTCAGCCTCAGACTGGACATGGGCTGAATCTGCCCGAGTAGACGCAAATGGCATGGATACGTCAATGGGACATAGTGGCTGGAATCCCAAGCCCATCTAAAAGGGGTTGTGGTTGGTTGAGCTATGGAGATCCCAATTATAGTTGTGTTGTACATAGGGGAGGCTCTCATCCCATGTGCATGGATTCTTTGAGTTGTACATGCGTAGAATGTGTACAATCATCCGATTGACGACCTCTGTCTGGCCATCCGTTTGTGGATGGAAAGCTGTGGACTTGGTGAGCTTGGTGTCCAACAACGACCAGAGGCTGGACCAAAATGTACTGAGGAACCTGTTGTCCTGGTCTAAGATGATAGACTGTGGGATCCCAAAGTGTACCCACACTCATTCAAAGAAGAGTTTAGCAGTGGCTCCTGCTGTGATATTCTTCTTGCAGGCCATCATAATGGACATCTTCGAGAATCTGTCAATAACCACAAAAACACAGTCATTGCCATGCTTAGTAGAAGGAATGCTCGACATGTAATCCATGGAGATGGATTCCCAAGGTCGACTAGAGGTAGGCAATGGAGTATAGAGGCCTTGCTTCTTGATGGTCAGTTTGGCAATGGTGCAAGTAGTGTAGGACTTGATGTACTTCCCGACATCTTGTCGAAGGTTCGGCCAATAGAAATAATTTTGCAGAACTGCCATGGTTTTCTCGACCCGAAAATGCCCCACAACCTGACTGTAGTGCACCCCCAAAATTATCTTGGCATGCTCGCTTGAAGGAACACAAAGATGTCCTAGGTGACATAGCAGGGCATCCCAGAGGTGAAAAATAGGAACTTTCTTACTCTCTAAGAGTGTATTGTATGTGTGGTCAAATTCTAGATCACTTTTGTAGAGAAGCAGCCAATCGAAAGTCTCGTGCCCACAATAGTTGAGCACCATGGTTAGTGCCATGATAGGGGGTCAACTGAGGCATTCTGCAACATTATTAATGCTTCCTTTCTTGTACTTAATGTTCAAATGAAACTGTTGCATGTATGTGGACCACTTCTGATGGTGATCATTCTGCAACTTCCCTTGTGTCTTTATGAACTGCAAGGGTTGGTGGTCTGTGTGGATGACTGTTTCCTTTCCCAAAATGTAATGATTCCATTGGCGGCAAGCCTGCACAATGGAATACATCTCTTTGTCATAAGTGGGATACTTTCAGACTGTGTCAGAAAGTGTCACACTGTGATATGCCACTAGATGCCTCTGTTGAGTAAGGACTACCCCAATAGCATAGTCGGAGGCATCTGTCTTGATCTCAGATGGTTGTTGCAAGTCTGGTAATGTGAGCACTAGTGCAGAGCAGAGGCGATGCTTCAAATCGTCGAATGCCTTCTGTTGAGATTCATACCAAATTAATTTTTCTTTCACTCCTCCCTTGGTGACTTGACTCAAGGGCCAAGTGATATGAGAGAATCCCAACACAAACCTATGGTAGAAATTGGCAAGACCCAAAAACTTGCGGAGTTCTGTTAGGGTGGTTGGGTCTAGCTAATCCCGAATGACTTGGATCTTGGCTAGATCCACATGCACCCACCACTCATCAATAATGTATCCTAGATATTGAACTTGGATCATGCCAAAAGTGAACTTCTCCAAATTGGCACACAACTTGTGCTCTTCACACAAGTTGTCAGATGTGGTGGAGGTGCTCTTCGCAAGTCTAGTTGAAGATTATAATTTCATCCAAGTACACCACTACAAATAAGTTGGTGAATGTCCACAAGATGTCGTCCATTACTCTCATGAAGGTTGCAGGGGCATTCGTAAACCCGAAAGGCATGACCAGCCATTTGAAAAGACCCTCCTTGGATTTGAAGGTAGTCTTCCACACATCAGAGGGTTCGATTAGTACTTGGTGATAACCAGACTTCAAGTCAATATTGCAAAAGTATTTCTCCCCCTTGAGTTGGTCCAAAAGGTCATCAATCTGTGGGATCGCGTACCTTTTCTTGATAGAGATCTTGTTCAGTGCCCAATAGTCAATGCAGAGTCTCCAAGTCCCATCCTTCTTCTGCACTAGCATGATCGAGCTCCCACAGGGAAATGAACTAGGCCGGATGTGACCTTTCTGCAGCAGCTCCTAAATCTTCCTCTTGATTTCATCATTCTCCATAACAAAGCATCGATAGATTGGTCCATTGGGCAGTGGTGCACCTGGGGTCAGATCGATGGGGTGCTTCACCTGACAGTGTAGAGGCACCCCTGCAGGGGAGGTGAAGATGTCCTTGTACTCCTCCATGACCTAATCCATTTGTTGTTTTCATGCAGAGGGGGCCTGTCTGGAGGTTGTGGCCACGGTCTTCTTCTTTCCCTGAGGGCGGATCATCAGGAAAATAAATTTCCCGGTTTTGGCAATGAGATTACTGCATTGTTTTGCAGTAACCAAAGAGATGGTTGTAGGCGGTGCTATTTTCAGTATCCTATACATCTTATTGCCCAAAGTAATAATAACAGCACGAGGCCTAGACTCATACAAAGAATGTCACTTCCACAAGTATGGTTGACCTAATAATACATCATAAACATCAAGAGGAGCAATGTCACATAATACCTCATCCGTGAAGGGCTTGATGTTGTAGGGAAGGCAACATTGCTAGCTTACGTGGAGGTCTCGTCCTTGGTGTAGCCACATAATGGTGTATGGTTGTGGGTGTGTTGTGGTCAACAAGC
>JZKD02S1679573.1:858045-870958 GCA_000966675.3 Picea glauca | reverse complement strand
TATATATCAGCAGTAAAATGAGTATAATATCTGTAAATTATGCCATCAAAATCAAGTGCAAGATGTTGGAAATAAAGCTAGCAACAAGGAGATAAATTTCCAATGATTAGATAAAGACTTTGATAGAAATTACAGGGCTATCAGTAAGTGTTATCAACAATACTTGTAACATCATTATGGTTGTAGCAAACATTTTCTACAGAAGCAAATTCTAACCTCTAAAATCAACAAGTAAACCACCCAAACAATAGTTCATAACTAGTAGAACAATTACCAAGGCTTACAAGCGAATTTTAGTAGTACAATAGTGAGTAAAATAATGAAAGAGGATGAGTTTGTTGCAACCGTATTAGATGTATCTTAAAGTTTATTACAACAATTAGATCACTTGGATAAGAAATATTCCCTTAGGGAACAATGTAGCTTAGAGCATGTAAAATCAAATTCCAATATTAAACAATTCAATCTCCTTGATATCACATTTACCAATGCATAATATTCAATATCCAATGCAAAAAAAATAGTGCCTTATCTATTAGGTTATAGAGTCTCTTGTTTATGAGCTAGGGTTTATTACTTCTCTAGGGGTGTAAAAAAAAAATAGTGCCTTATCTATTAGGTTATAGAGTCTCTTGTTTATGAGCTAGGGTTTATTACTTCTCTAGGGGTGTAATCCCTTTTACTCCCTAGAGAAAACAAACATTAGCAAGGTAAATCTACAAGGGTGTAAGCCCTTTTACTCCTTGTAGAAACCTTTTCAAAATAGCTCTTTCAATGAAAACAAAGATAGATCTTGATGGAGGGTGTATGCCCTTATACTCCTCCAATGGTTTTGACAAATTAACCTTGAAATCAAGAAGAAAAACATACAATTGCAGAAAATTATTAGCTAATCCAAGAGATAGCATGAAAAACCCTTACTTATAAAGAATATTCCACCACAATTACCAAGAAACAAGCATCCAAGAGATATCGCTAGCCTTTTTCCTCCAATAGAAAAGTATTCCATCCAACATGCACCAAAGAAGAGAGATATAGAATTTCCCAAGTAGGGAGAAAATTTCAGCCAAGAATGGTATGTAATTCTCACAACATGATAATAAAATGTAAATGAGATGAACTTTATTTATACAAGGTAAACTAAACCTAATTTGTCCAGTTCAAATGTCAACAACAAAATAGAAAGAGGGTTGACCCTGTAGTTTGATTTTACATTTTGTAAATACAAAAATAACATTAAATTAAAACCCCTAAAGGGTGGCGTCATGCTCTATAAGGGTGACACTAAGTCTAAAAATGAGACGTTGAGCTTCCAAGTGAAGATCATTTGGCCTCCAAAGGCCATGTATCATGTCATCATGTACTAGAGTGCATGTCATGGATATTATTTCCTACAAAATAACACCACATCATCTCAGAACCATCAAACCCCACCATAACCCCCATCATACAGGGTGACGCCAAGGGCTAATGTGTGACGCCCTAGTCCCCCAAAGGTCAATGTTCAAGTGCACCAGGTTTCAATGTCATCCTCTCATGTTTTCCAAGTGCCTCCAAAAGAAACATTTATATTTTCAAGCCCTTAATGAGTGGGGTGCATCATCCATCCTGTGGGCTCCAAGCCCCTTGTTGAGCACTCAACACACCCTAAAAATCCTATGTCAATTTTTTACTTTTTGGGTACCACTTGATATTTGCACTATCTGATTCGACTTCATTTTGAGAAATGTTTTGTCTTTGCTTATTATATTGACTCTCATCATCTTTCCAGGTTTGTTTAAACTTATGAAACCCCATGAATTAAAAGGACTTAACACCTGAATAAAGAATCAAGAGCCAAAACACTTTGCTCGACGTGCTCAGATTCGGAATCGAGAGGAATTCCAAGATGGAAAAATAACCTCTTGGGAAACCTCATTCGTTGAGCGCTGATCTTCATCGGTATCAGCAAAAGGAATTTTTGTGTTATGACAAAGTCTTGCATAAGGATCTCGTCGATAGTCGATCCCCTTCGGCATCGGTAAAAACTGAAGGGAATAGACATTAACAAAGAAATAAAATATATCGTTGATAGTTGATGCCCGAAGGGCTTATCAAAACCGAGGAAAGCCTAAAAGAATTTCCACAAACATTATGAATGCACTAAAATATACTCTCGATTGCCAATCCCGAATACATTTTCGGCATCGGGACTTTTTTGAGGAAGTTAATCTAAAGAAAAACACGTGATAGGTTTATCGCCGATCGACGACCCTGCATACATTTTCGGCATCGGCAAGCCAAGGTTTGTTTTAAAATGCATAACTTAAAGAAAGTCCTGAATCTGATTAAGACATGCTAATTAATTCACGGGCCTTCAAAGCCACATGTCTTTACCAGATTGGAGAACCGTATGGTCTAGTTTTACCCCAAATCATTCTTTGTTCCCTAGGTCTGAGTCACACGTCTGAGTCTGCATCACCGCAGTAGCATTGTACAGTGAAATCGATCGATGTCAGAAATTTTTTACAGAAGGACATCAACGAAAATGTTCATAGCGCATCAATGATCCCCGATCCACCCACTAAGAGAGCGACACGATGGGATGTTTTAGTGTTATATACAATCGGATTTTGAGCATTTAAGGGGATAATTAATACCAAATCTCGCATTAGTTTCCACCTCATGCACCAATCAAAACAGTCGTTTAAAATCACCGATAGACCGCATCACCATCCACGCCTCCGTCATCAACCCATGATAAATTTAAGTTGCAGAGATTCGATGGAAGATTTGTTCAAATATCACTCATCACCCGAATTGAATGGATGATGTGACACAGTAAGTTCTTCCTTAGTTGAAATTATCTTGAGCCATTGTAAATGAAATCATTCTACATGCGAGGAAATTTAGAGCATCTGGAGAAGCAAGACGAATAATTCGAAGGCTGCAGAGATCCTGTGAGTATCAAAATAACCAGATTTTAACAAGATTCACAGGTACGTATCCAAGTTTGTAAATTTTACATGGCTACAAATTATATGTTGCTTATCCGGTTTTGTTCTTTACATAGTCTCTGAAAGGTTTATTTTAATTGCAGGAACAATGCCTCCAAGAAATCCAACCACTAGACAATCTCTGAGGGCGTTGAAGCTAAAAGAATGAGAGTTAGGAAAAGGCTCTTTTCCAGGGGCCGCAAAACAATTAGAATACACTATGAGGCTAGAACCTATCATTAAGACAACAATGAAGAAGGTTTTCATCCAACCTCGGTCATTTGGAGATACAGAGGCAAGCAAAAGGTCCAAGACGACACTCCCACAGTGGGGAGAGATCTTTAAAAATATCATCCGGGATGAATACCCGAAATATATCCCACAGAGTAACCCATATGTGAGAGCGCTCGACGACAAGGTGTTTCCAAATATCTGACAATTGTACCTACACATGGCAACAAGTAGAACCCCCATTTTTCCCTGTATAGAACTCCTGGAGTGGCTCATCGACCACAAAGACACACAGAAGTGTTTAATCAATGATGACAATGGTGGGTGTGTCAGGGTGTTCCTTCTAGTAGAGGTCTATAAATACTAAAAACTCTGAGACCCCGAGGAGTGGCTGAATACAGATTTCATCGTGAAGTACTATGAGATCCACGACACTAGCTGGGTGATGGCATCATGGTGGAGGGAAGACAAGAAATACACCAACCGAAGCACTCGCTGGTACCAGACGACCAACTTAAGGGAGCCATACATTTATTTGATGTCTCTCATTTGTCAATTATATGAGGAGAAGGATTGCTCCATATTTTCAAAGGCATGGATGCCCTTAGCTTACATAGTGGAAATATTTGGGAGTGGTTTCAATTGGGGAGCGATCATTTCTAAAAACCTGAGCATCTGTATACAATAGGCTCAGACGTCGAGGAAGGAGAGACACCAACCTTCTATGTGGCTTCATATCTACTTGATGTCATGTGCACCTAAAACATCTTCACCAGCATGAATCTGAGTTGTCATGTTGCAGAGATTTCAGTCCACGTCTACTTCAGCGTGCTATGGGAGAATAGGTATAAAAATTATTACTCACTCATCTGTGATGAATTCATCGCACGAATTTATTTTATTTTTTTTAAGAAAGAATGCCTGAGACTATCCACTGCGGCCAAGAAGATGATATCAAAGGTAGGCCATTGGTACTTGGACAAGCACAACACCTACATGAGGGTGTTCAAGGCCACTAGAGCACCACATCTACTACCATATCATGTCCCAGACCAGCTTGTACTAGGAGAAATATGCTACCAAACCATCCTGCAAGGCTATAACTCCACCCTGGTCAAGGACAAGAAGCAAGCATTCATTCCCTATGGTTTCCATGTAGGTTTATACTTGGTTAAGGATATAGCTCAAGCCAAGTAAGAAGGGTTGAGCCATCTCGAGTTCAGGTTCCAAACAGGCCTATTCCGCAAGCATGATCCAAAGGGCATGGTATTGCAACACACTTCACAAGTGTCATCCTGCTGGTCATACTCCCACACCAAATTTGAAGATGAAGTCTTCATAGAAAATGCCGAGGATTTGGATGAGGTGGTAGCAAGGATGGTCGACACCAAAATGACTAGGTTCAGGGCCATGAGCCTAGATGAACAGGCGAAGACCATAGAGAAATTGAGAAGTGAATTTCAAGGTGCCTACGATAAATTTACAAATGAGCGACACTTTTCACTGCAATAATAGACAAGTACCAAGAAGACACCCTCATGGCACTGGAAACGTGTAAATATATCGAGAGGTGGTATGAGAAATCACACCAAGATATGAATAGGATTGACTACATCAGCGACGTTTAGAAGGGCCAAGACGCTGAAGAGCACGACATTCGGGTACTCGGGGATAATATCATCGACCACATAAATAATTCAGTCGAATACTGGGTGAGAATGGCCTAAGAACCTCATCAGGAAATCCAAGAGAAGTGGGTCGAGTGCAAAAAGAGTTGGACCAAGTTCAACCAAGCGATGAGAGACATCGGCCTTCCAGAATTCAGCACACCCAATGACTTTGTTGACTTGCACGACATAGTCAAAATCCATGCCGAACAAGACTCATCGTGGGATGTTGAGATAACAAAGGTGGAGAACATGGTGCCAGGGAAAGTTTAGTTGTTCATGGAGCATCTGATCAAGGCTCAGACAGTGCTATAATAGATAAGTTCCAAAATAGTCAAATATCATGCATGTGCAGTAGAGATCAAGGAGATCCTTTTGGCCCTGATGGATCAACATAGGTTCCTGTATGCCAACACGTGCAAGGATTTCTTCATCCAATGGTCGGAGTACGAGAAGAGTCATCCACTCAAGTGAAACCATTTGATGAATTTTGAAGACTGAGCGATGAAAGTGCCATGTGGCGAGTTTTTGTTTTACTTACCTGCACTTTGATAGTTATTTTTAGTTAATTATATGTTACAAATAAGAGCATCAACCTGTTAGCAAAGGTCGATGGTTGTTGTAAAGACCCTCATTTTTGGATTTGTAAAGAATTATTTTGGAGCTACCTTAATTGAAAATTTATTTTTAGGACTAGAGACAAGCTTGTGTTTTTCATCAAAAGCGTGTGTGAATGGATCTGAAGAAGAATTAATTCTGATTTTATCTAATGAATGGATGTCGTAACGAGTAAGAGATTCTAAATCTGTTGATAGGTTATCTGATTCAATTATTTTACAGCGCTTTTCTTAAATGATGAAAAATAAATCGTTGTGTTAGTATGTGATTGATGATTAGAGCTAAGGGAGCTATTTTTATTGCCATCGTTTATTGCATATATGTTTTCTTCTGATAATCGCACCTCAGTCAATAATTGGAACACCAGTAGGTTAATGTATTATTACTAGTCTTGTGGTAGAGAATCATTGTATGCATGCTAGAGTGAAAGGGTTATCCCAAGCTCAGCCTTTCTCTAGTATTTAAGTTGTCCCACTTTGTTACCGAGTTGGTTTATAACGTCTTTTATCTTGTATCGGTCCCACCTATAAGAGAAAATACAAAAAGAGAATGTCTGAAATGAAGGAGGAGTTTTCATAAGAAGACATCCTATCAATCACTACGTAAAGCCCATCGATTAATCGTTCGGATCGCAAGATTTGGAGAACCATTCCACCATGAAATGTTGCAGAGTCTAATTGGGCCTCGGTGGTGGGTTTGGTTCCTACTGTTGAGTTAAATGTATCTAGGGCTCCTCAACAGAATTGGCGCTAGAAGGAGGGATGAAGAATGAATGGCTAGCAATATTTTTTACAAAATCTTTCACACAGCCTGTAGATTCAAAAAAACCACACATGCATGGCTAGTCATTCCCAACACATCCCACACACACTGAGTACTCCTGAAACGAGTAACTCACCCTAGCACAAGGAAGAACATATGTTCCCTGATATTCCTTATTCTCTTCCTTATTCTCTTCCTCTGTGCATTGCCCTTAGCTTTGTTACTTCCTCGTAGAAAACAAGTAAGCAGACCGGTGGTCGACACCCCTGACCAAGTTTTCATGCACACAGTATAAGACTTGATATATTTCTCCCTCACTAAAATCGAACATCCTCTTAATCTAATCCCTGAAACACCAGCCAACAACTTCTCTGAACCCGATGATTTTTTGGAAGAGGAAGGGTTTAACTCAGAACGCTTAGTTTTTGGATCTGAAGACATGGAAGATAACAATGACCATGATGAAGAAAGGGGAAACCCACCTCAGAATAATAAACCTTGGTTGGCCATAGATGTTCTGGCCATCCTTGGGTGAGTACATAACCTTCCCCGACATCCAGAGAAGTTACTCCCTAAATTTGACCCTGAAACCTCAGAATTGCCTGAAGACCATATCAAAAAATTCATAATATCTATCAGACTGGTGAATGTCCAACATGAAGACGTAGTATGTAGGCTATTCCCCCACACCTTTGAGAATTCAACCTTCACTTGGTATTTTAACTTACCTGTAGGATCCATAACTAGTTGGACGAAGTTTCAAAAGGATTTTCTGGACAAATTTGCAGAAGAAAACACTACAGGAGATTTGATGGTCGAGTTGTTTGTCGCCACTATGAGTTCAAAAGAGAAGGTTAAATACTTCAATCAAATATTTACCACTATCTTAAACAAATTCCAAATCGAATCTAAACCTGCTTAGGAGTTACAAATCGAAGTATACGCTAATGCTCTCTCAACTTCTATTTCCATGTTTGTGAAAAGGGTTGCCAAACCAACTTTAGCTGAGAATTTTGAAGAAGAAAAAATGATAGAGTTACAAATGAAAGGGTGCAAATAAGGCCAGGTTTCATTAGTTAAGAAAGAAGTTCATCCTCCTCCTAGGAGAGGACTTATGTTGACTAGACCCTCAGGGAAACAAACAGAACAAGGTCTCAAAAAGGGAAGTGGAGACATAGAAGACCTACAACTCATGGTCAAGAAGTTGTCAAACGAAATGACAGACATGAAGAGAAGCATAGGGGAAGGAAACCAAGGCCAGAGGCCCTATAAACCCTTTTTTTAAAATAAATCTGCCTTTCAAAGCAATTGAACCTCCCCCAGCCAACTTAAACATCGATCTGGGAAATGTAGCATCCGACTCTTTCTATACCTATCATCAAGAGAATCACTCTGAAATAGACTACCCTCAATGGGTGCATGCCATGAATTTGATGTCCAACCGGTTTCTAGATGAAGTCTCCCTAACCAAACAATCAAGCGGCTCAGCTATGAATATTGTCGATCAGGGAGAGGTTGATCCACCATAAGAAATATCTATGTTGACATGGGACCCTGATCTACCTATGAATTCCTATGAACTATTTGAGCTTCAAGAACCATTCGCAGAAGTCTTGGTTGTGCAAACACGGAGTAGGGGTCAACCTGTCTCAAATGACCTTACTACGACCCAAATTTTGGGAGGAAAACCAACTCCCGATCAACCGAAAGCACCTTTTTCTCCCCAAAGAAACCTTATAAACATCCATACACAAGAATCGCCCAAGATAGACTACAACATAGTAGAAGACTTGAAAATTTTGAAAGAAAATATATCAGTCATGGACATATGTAGAATCCCTCAGCAAAAGGACTTTTTGTTACAAGCATTGAAATCAATAGAAAATCCTACAACAAGCACTGGCCAAGGAGGAAATCCAAATCCCACAGATCTAGGAAATAAACCAATTGTGAACACCTCCTCTGAAGATAAGAAGGAAAAACTTGTTGTCCCACTGTTCCTTTTGACGTTTGAAATCTTCAACATAAACCTTCATAATTGTTTGGTTGACTCGGGAGCATCCTCTAATCTCATTCCATTATCTATTTGCAAAAAATTAAACATAGCCCCTCTCAAAAGAGATAAAAATGTCATACAACTAGATAGAACCTAGGTGAAGGTTATGGGAGAGCTCAAAGATGTAATGATCATAATAGAGACACACCCTAAATTTGTGCAAGTAATTGACATCATTGTAGTGGATATCCCAAAAGCTTATGGATTGTTATTAAGTCAAGATTGGTCTGAGAAGTTAAACAGATACTTTAGTACATAATGGGCTCACCTTTTGCTTCCATTAAAGGGACACATGAATATGATTAGGATCGATAGGGAAAGATATCTAAAACATATTGTCACTGACTTAGAAACCCTCAATGAACCCTGATCGGAAGATTTCCATGTGCTAGGAAATTATTCATGTGACTCTGATTTCGGGAATTTCTCCCCCTCCTCATCTGATGTCTCTCTTACTCAAAACTCTGAAATGATTTTTCAATAAAAATTGTTGACGGAGGCAGAGGAAACCCTCTTATGTCAAGAACCTGCATTAGAATCAAGGAACAAATAGGAGGAAAGGAAGAAAGTGACAAGAAAGAGGAAGATGATAGGTTTTTCCCACAAGTTTGGACCTTATACTTTGATGGATATAAATCGCAAGAAGGGTTAGGGAAAAGGTGCATCCTCATTTATCCAAAGGGTAAATGATGTTTCCTGTCCTGTAGGCTAGAATTCGAATGCACAAACAAAACCGTCGAGTATGAAGCTCTAGTACAATGGATAAAGAAATCCATGGACTTAAACGTCAAAGAATTGAAGGTTTTTGAAGATTCTGAAATCATCATTAGACAAGTAAGGAACACTATACATTGCAACTCTCCACAGTTGAGGAATTTCCAACAGGAAGTGAATGGACTAATAGAGCATTTTGAATCCTTCAACATTACAGTGATCCCCAAAACAAAGAACATTCTTTCCAACTCTATGGCCACCATTGCCTCAAGGCTATCACCTCTAGAAGATTATGAAGCATCCTGGTTCACTGTGGAGCTACTCTACAAACCTTCAGTTCCCAACAATATTTCTAATTGAAAGGTCTTTGAAGGAGATGAACAGATCATAAAATTTTTGACCAATCAAGATAACTTTAAAGACTTGGATATTGACAATGAAGTATTCCAGGAACAATCAGCGGAAACTGACCCCTCAGACAAATTAAACGAATGACAAAACAAGGTCTCACATGATAATGAAGGGAATAGATAATTTAGAAAACCTTTTTGACCTAAAGGAAATATTTAAAGGGTCAAAGAACACGAAAACAGGGAGTTCTTGTCCCATGCACGAAAATATAAATTTAGGAACCCCGAAAAACCCTAAAAATATAAATCTCGGCAAGACAGTATCTAAAGAGGAAATGAAGGATTATCTCAAAATTTTCAGACAATATCAAGATGTCTTTGCATGGTTCTACCAAGATCTGAAAAATTATGATGCTCGTATCATTCAACACACTATCCCGTTAAAACCTGAAGTGAAACCCTTTCAACATAAGCTTTGTAAATACCACCCATCCCTGGAGCCTCTCATGTGTCAAGAGTTAAAGAAACTACTAGATGCCAAGATTATTTTCCAAGTTAGACACTCCACATGGGTAGAAAATTTAGTTCCTGTGGGGAAAAAGTCTGGGGAGATCCGCCTATGCGTGGATTTTAGAAACCTCAACAGATCTTCAGAAAAGGAAAACTACCTAGTCCCACCAATGGAGCAACTCTTGCAAACTGTGTCTGGCTCTGAGATTTTCTCCCTATTGGATGGTTTCTCAAGTTACAACCAGGTTATAATTTCAGAAGAATACTGCTTGAAAACTACCTTCCGAACCAAGTGGGGAACCTTCTCTTATAAATGCATTCCCTTTGGGTTAATCAATGTAGGAGCAACCTTCCAAAGGGCGATGAACATATATTTTCAGGGATTAATCAACAAGTGCATAGTAGTATATTTGGACGATGTGACTGTGTATTCGAAGAACAGAGAAGATCACATCCAACACTTAACCCAGATTTTCAAAACATGTAGGAAATACGGTATCTCCTTAAACCCTAAGAAAACCATATTTAGTGTCGAGGAAGGTAAATTGCTAGGTCATATTATATATCAACAAGGGATTCGCATAGACCTAAAAAGGATTAAGGCTATAGCTCAGCTTCCATTACCTCACAACAAAAGGCTATGAAATCGTTCTTCACGAAAATCAATTTTGTGAGGAAATTCACCCCCGATTTTGCTGAAACTATCAAACCCTTACAAAAAATGATTCGTAAAGATGTTGAATTTAAGTGGGATGATGAACGAAAGAGGGATTTCAGCAATATTAAGAATGTGATATCTTGAGCCCCAGTGTTGCGAAGTCTCGATTTTAGTAAAGATTTATTCCTCTATACCTTTGCCTCCGACCAATCATTAGCTGCAGTACTGACTCAGAAAGATGATGACCACAACGAGCCCCCGGTCTCATTTATGAGCCCTAATCTCCAAGGGGTTGAATTAAATTATCCTGCTATAGACAAGTAGGCTTATGCGGTTTACAAGGTAGTAAAACATTTCAGATATTACATCCTAAATATTCATACCAAATTCATAGTGCCTCACCCTGCAGTCCAATCCCTATTCACTCAATAGGATATGGGGGAAAGAAGAGGAAATTGGATGGCAGTAGTTCAAGAATTTGATCTAGATATAAAACCTACTAAACTGGTTAAAGGACAAGGGTTATACAAACTGGAAGCTGAAGCCCAGGACCAATTAAATGAAGACCCTGGATGGGAAAATGAATTATCTTTGTGGTGTGGTGGAGCTTCATACGTCTCTTTAGGGAAAGAGTCTTGGTACAAGAAATTGACTTATCTCCTGCATCATGGGACTTGCCCAGAAAACCTAAAACCTAGGGAAAGGAGGGCTCTCAGGTTAAAATATGCACAATATCGCCTCATAAATTCAGTGCTCTTCCGTGTTAATTATGATGGGGTACTTTTAAGATGTCTTGAACGTGAAGATGCAACAAAGTTTTGAAAGAGCTCCATGATGGTCCTGCCGGTGGACATTTCGTAGGAAACACCACCGCTCATAAAATACTGAGAGATGGCTATTATTAGCCTAGTATGTTCAGAGACACTCACACATACACTAGAAACTATAAGACTTATCAAATAAGCGTGGGGCAGGAGAAGAGAGCAGTTGTCCTGCTCTAATCGATGGTCGTTTCTAGGCCATTCAAGCAATGGGCGTTAGATATCATAGGAGAAATTACATTGAGTTCTTCAAAACAGCATAGATACATACTAACCACCACATATTAATTCATGAAATGGGCAAAGGCCATCCCTCTAACCCATGTAAATGAAAAGGTGGTGATCCAATTCATAGAAGAACAGATAATCACAAGGTTCGGTGTGCCTTATGTCATTGTTTTTTATAATGCAGCTTACTTTTCTTCCACCTTATTAACAGATTTTTCTCTAGAAAAAGGAATCATAATCAGATACTCTACAAACTACTATCCACAGGGGAACAGAGTGGCATATTCAACTAATAAGAACCTAGTTGGAATATTGAAGAAAACAATTGCAGGTAACCAAAGGAATTGGCATAGTTCACTTTATAATGCTTTATGGGTTGATAGAGTAACACCCAAGGAATTTATAGGGCATTCCCCATACTTTCTGGTGTATGGACAAGAAGCCATTCTCCCAAACGGGCTATATCTCCCATCTCTCCAACTCTCTCAGGATTTGAGAGGACAACCCTCATCAGTCATACAACAAATAATTGATACCCTCCTTATGCTGGAAGAAGAAAGAGAGAAAGAAAAATCAAAGTTCATATCTCATTAGAAGATAGTTAAAAGGTGGTTTGATAAGCTAAGGCTAAAGAGAAGAATTTTGAGGTAGGAGACTTAGTCCTAAAATGGGACAGAGAAAATATGCTGAAAGTAAAACATTCTAAGTTTCAGAATCTATGGCTTAGACCTTTCCAAGTGGTCAAGAAGATTGGGGTAGGCACGTATCGGTTGTAGAATATAAGGGGGGAACCTAACGCCCTCCCGATGAATGGCCAAGCCCTAACAATATATATATATCTTTGTGTGTGTTTTTTCTTGATGTTTTGTTCTAGATCGGTCAATTGCAGAATGCATCTTTATTTTATTTTTTTGCTCTAGTAATTATGCGCTTTTGAAGCTTGTGTTTTGCAAAACATTGGTTGACCTCAATTCATGCGATATGAGGAACTATGTTCCTGACTGTTTTAGGATTAATCCATAAGTGCGGACACAAACCGATCTCCCTAGATCCACCTGGATCTAGAACAAAGAAAAATAGAATAGGACGCTTTCCTTAAGTTTTAAATATTGAATTTACTAAGAGGTAAGAATCATGGACATACCTTATGATCACTTCCTATAGTCTTTGTTGTTCTCGCTTTGCTCCAGTGCTCTTGTGCAGTCAAGATCAAAACAACACAAACCAACCAAAGTGATAGCGATAGAATAAACTCAATATAAACCCATGTATGTGATCAAGGAATCATACAATAAAACACAACAAGCTTTATAGGAAAGAATC
>JZKD02S1679573.1:838266-852847 GCA_000966675.3 Picea glauca | reverse complement strand
TCAAAGAAAGAGACTAATCCTTCAAAACCAAACAAAGAAAAAGTGGCTAAAAGCAACTCAAAGGATGTCAAGCAGACTGTAAACAGGTCAATATAGGCTCCAAAAGTTCAATCCAGCTGATCAAAGCAAAACTGGGCATCAAAAAATAGGATATCCTAATTCCAAACACAAATTTCAAATGGGTTTGCAGCCTAGCTATAGGGTGCAGTGCAAACCTTAGTGAAGTTCGCAGGCTAGACACAGGTAGGGTGCGAACACCTCGCACTGGATTACACAGTAGGGTGTGAACTCAGATGATTCTCGCAAGCCACTAAAGGGTATAGTGCGAGAATGTCTCTAAACACAAAATTTGGAAAAAGGACAAAAAAATTTAGTGAACTTTCAAAACCAGAGAGTCTTGATGGATCTCCCACAGACTCAGAGACCAGAAAACAAGAAATCAAAGCAAGGGAAACTAGACTAACTAGGAAACAATCCGTCCCCAGCGGAGTCGCCAATTTTGTTTTAGAATTAATCCGTAAGTGCGGACACAAACCAATCTCCCTAGATCCACCTGGATCTAGAACAAAGAAAAACAGAATAGGACGCTTTCCTTAAGTTTTAAATATTGAATTTACTAAGAGGCAAGAATCATGGACATACCTTATGATCTCTTCCTATAGTCTTTGTTGTTCTCGCTTCGCTCCAGTGCTCTTGTGCAGTCAAGATCAAAACAACACAAACCAACCAAAGTGATAGCGATAGAATAAACTCAATATAAACCTATGTATGTGATCAAGGAATCATACAATAAAACACAACAAGCTTTATAGGAAAGAATCATATTACTGCATCATATTAAATGTGAAAGAGAGATTACAACCATAGCCTTGATGTCGTAAGGTCCCTTCCAACCGTCCTTCATTCCCCACACACTTCTTGCTCCAAGGATTCTGAGACCATAGATCTGATAGCTATTCACAATCTATCTTGACAAAGCAAATCTCAAAGCCCCTCTAATCAAGCCAAAGCTAACAAGCTCATAAACCAACAAAAGCTAACCCAAGCTAACAAAAGCTAACTTTCTCCTTGAGAACTCCTCTCCTTTTATAAGTTGAAGAGGATAAGGTGAGGAGGTTAGGATGATCCCACTAAATCATGAAAGCAAGTAAGATCCAAACCATTCGGATGCCACCTCATCATAGAAACTTCTCCTTCTAGAAGATTCGAGAAAACACTCATTTTTCCCATGTGCTGGAATTCTCGCACCCTAGCTATAGAGCAACCTACGAACACCTCGCACCCTGGCTATAGTGCAACCTGCGAGAATGGGTCATTCTCGCATCCTGCCTATATAGCAACCTGCGAACTTCCCTTTTATAAGGTTTTTACATAGGAAAAAGAAACTTCTTTCCTCAGGAGAGGTTCTTCTCCCTTCTCTCTTTAGGAACTCAAGCCACTGACCCCTCTGAAGGCAACAGATAGGTTTACATCATTAACGATCATAGGGATGACGAAAATAATTTGTAACACTGACTCATCGCTCTCATACCACACAAGAAGCACTAGGGGACTTGCAGTTGTTTTAAGGGGTTCTCCATCTAACCTACGCAGATGAACAACCTTGGAAAATTGATGAAGTGTCTGCCTGGTGGTCTGGTAAAACCTTAAGGGAAATATGGTAAGTTGGAAAGGACTACTTGTACCTCAGAGAGAGAGCTAGAAAAATTTCACCTTAACCATCTCATTTTTCAAATAACAGACATCCTCCTCTCCCATCGATCAAGGAATTCTGTCGAAATAAAATCAACTATATAAAATGAGCACACCGTAGGATAGAATATGCAGATAGCTTTTCCAGGGCTATGGACACTCACTGGCAGTAGAGCAAGATCTGTGACGTCGGGGTGACTCTATTGGGGCTATGTACGTTCACTGGTAGCGGAGAAACACTATAGCAAGTGAATAAGGGTAACTAAAATTCCTAGTGCCAGTGAATACTTTACTAAACTCTTTTCAAAGGGGGCATGAGTCAGGGTTACAGGAAACAGAGGAGGCATGATGGTTGAAAATCCCACAGGCAGGCCCAAATGCACCAACCAGAGAATTTCAAATGCAAGGATAAAAGAGGCTCTGATAAAAAACCAGTTAAGTTCTTAACCAGCTTTTGCATCAGTCAAGCCCAAGGTAGGAACAAATATTATGTTTTCTCTCAGTAAGTCATCATTTGTTGAGCACTCAACACACGCTAAAAATCCTATGTCAAATTTTTACTTTTTGGGTACCATTTGACCTTTACACTATCTGATGCGACTTCATTTTGAGAAATGTTTTGTCTTTGCTTATTATCTTGACTCTCGTCATCTTTTCAGGTTTGTTTGAACTTATGAAACCCCATGAATTAAAAGGACTTAACACCTGAATAAAGAATCAACATCCAAAACACCTCTCCTAACGCACTCATATTCGGCATTAGAAGGAATTCAAATATGGAAAAATATCCTCTCGAGAAACCTCAGTCGTCAAGCGCCAATCTTCATCGGTATTGGCAAAAGGAAGTTTTGTTTTACGACAAATTCTTGCATAAGGATATCATCGATAGTCGATCCCCTTCGGCATCGGTAAAAGACGAAGGGAATAGACGTTGACAAAGAAAGAAAATATATCATCGATAGTCAATGTCTGACGTGCTTATCGGAACCAGAGAAATCCTAAAAGGATTGCCACAAACATTCTGACCATGCTAAAAGATACTCTCGATCATTGATCCCCGATGCATTTTCGGCATCAAGACTTTTTTGAGGAAGTTAATCCGAAGAAAAACACATGATAGATTTATCGTCGATCGCCTGGATAATTTTTCGACATCACCAAGCCAAGGTTTGTTTTAGAATGCATAAATTAAGGACAGTTCCAACTTCGATTAATACACGCTAATTAAGTCACTGACCTTCAACGCCACGTTTCTTTACCAGATTAGAGAAATGTATGGTCTAGTTTTACCCCGAATCAGTCTTTGTTCCCTAAGTCTGAGTCACACCTCTGATTCAGCTTCGCCATGGTAGCATTGTACAGTGAAATCGATCGACGTTGGAGATTTTTTGCAGAAGGACATCAACAAAAACGTTCATAGCACATTACTAATCCTCGATCCACCCACTGAGAGAGTGACATGATGGGATTTTTTAGTGTTAGATACGATCGTATTTTGAGCATTTAAGGGGATAATTAATACCAAATCCCACATTAGTTTCTACCTCATGCGCCAATCAAAACAACCATTTAAAATCACCGATAGACCACATCACCCTCCACGCCTCCATCGTCAACCCACGATGAATTTAAGTTGCAGAGATTTGGCAGCAGATTTGTTCAAATTTCACTCATCACCCGAATTGAATGGCTGATGTGACATGGTAAGTTCTTCCCTGGTTTAAATTCTCTTGAGCCATTGTAAATGAAATCATTTTGCACGTGAGGAAATTCAGAGCATCCGGAGAAGCAAGACAAGTAATTCGAAGGCTGTAGAGATCCCATGGGTATCAAAATAACCATACTTTAGCAAGATTCACATGTACATATTCAAGTCTATAAATTTTACATGGCTACAAATTATATGTTGCTTATCTAGTTTTTTTCTTTACAGAGTCTCTGAAAGGTTTATTTTAATTGCAGGAACAATGCCTCCAAGAAATCCAACCACTAGACGATCGCCAAGGGTGACGAAGTTGAAAGAACCAGAGTTAGGCGAAGGCTCTTCTCTAGGGGCCGCAAAATAATTAGAATACACTCTAAGGCTGGAACCTGTCATTAAGATAGCAATGAAGAAGGTTTCCATCCATCCTCTAGATTTTGGAGATACAGAGGCAAGCACAGGGTCCAATATGACACTCCCACATTGGGGAGAGCTCTTTAAAAATATCATCCGAGAGGAATACCTGGAATATATCCCACACAGTAACCGATATGTGAGAGCGCTCGATGATGAGGTGTTTCCGAATATCCGACGGTCATACCTACACATGGTAGCAAGAAGAACCCCCTTTTTTCCCTATATAGAACTCCTGAAGTGGCTCATTGACCACACAGACACACAGAAGTGTTTAATCAATGATGACAATGGTGGGTGTGTTGAGGTATTCCTTTCGGTAGAGGTCCATAAATACTACAAACTCCAAGACCCCGAGGAGGGGCTGAATACAGATTTCGTCGTGAAGTTCTACGAGCACCAAGACACCAGCTGGGTGATGGCCTCATGGTGGAGGGAAGATAAGAAATACACCAACAGGAGCACTGGTTGGTACCAGATGGCCAACTTAAGGGACCCATACACTTATTTGATGGCTCTCATCTACCGATTATATGGGGAGACGGATTGCTCCATATTTTTAGAGGCATGGATTCCCTTAGCTTACATAGTGGCAATCTCCAAGAGTGGTTTCATCTAGGGAGAGGTCATTTCTAAACAACTAAGAATTTGTATACAACAAGCTCAGACGTCGAAGGAAGGAGATGCACCAGCCTTCTACATGGCTTCATATCTACTTTATGTCATGTGTGCCTGAAACATCTTCATCAACATGAATCTAAGATGGCATGTTGTCGAGCTCCTGGTCCACGTCTACTTCAGCGTGCTATGGGAGAACAAGTATTAAAATTCTTACTCCTCATATGCGATGAATTCATCGCACAAATTTATTTCATTATTTTTAAGAAAGAATGCCCGAGACTATCGGCTGCGGCCAAGAAGATGATATCAAAGGTAGGCCACTAGTACTTGGACAAGTGCGAAACCTACATCAGGGTGTTCAAGGCAACCGGAGCACCACATATCCTACCAGCTCATGTCTCGAACCAGCTTGTAGTAGGATAAATATGCTACCAAACCATCCTACAAGGTTACAATGCCACCCTAGTCAAGGACAAGAAGCGGGTGTTCATTCCCTATGGTTTCCATGTAGTTTTCTACTTGGTTAAAGATACATATCAAGACAAACAAGAAAGGTTGAGCCAGCTCGAGTTCAGGTTCCAGACAGGTCGATTTCGCAAGCATGATCCAAAGGGCTTGGTCTTGCAACACGCTTCACAAGTGTCGTCCTATTGGTCGTATGCCCATGACAAATTTGAAGATGAATTCTTCACAGAAAATGCCCAAGACTGGGATGAGGTGGTAGCAAGGATGGTCGACCCCAAAATGACTAGGTTCAGGACCATGAACCTGGATGAACATGTGATGACCATAAATAAATCGGCTCAAGAGGCCCTCAGAGCCAGGGAAGAAATCAGAGCAGCAAAAGCAACAGAGGTTCCGCTAGTGGTTCTGATACAGGATAGAGGATTTCCTATGACCCAGGATGCATGAGCAAGGGGATTTATCATGATAGAATAGGTGCAACAAGTAATTGATCAGCCGCAAGACAACCCAGACCTCATAATAATGATAGAGGGCCCTGCTGACAACCCAGATGAAAGTTGGGTAGTTCCAAGCGGCCCTGAGTTGATACAAATTGATGAAATCATCGGGTCAGATAACCCCGAAGATACATCACCACAAGCCAGATAACCGAGGGACGTTTCATCTCAACTGGAGATAGTAAGAGAATCAGGGATATCAAGTGCACCAAACCCCCTGCACGAATTGATAAACATCTATGATGATGAATAAAGTCTAGAGGTATCCCTGGTGACTCTTGTGCAGATCACAAAAGAAAAGGAGCCCGAGAAGGCATCTTCCCTAGCTCCCAACGCTCAAATTAGAGGCCCTTCACAGAATGAACAGGAGGTCAAAAATGTTTTATACATTGAACTAGTTGATGTACCGGAAAATCAAATGGATAGTCCGATGGACGAGCCAGGGTTGGGCGAGCAAAAAGAAGAAGCCCCACAACAGGAAATCGATATCTCAACGATTGATTATCAAGTAAGTACTGAGCCTACCTCCACTACTTCAATTTCAACCGGTACTCAACCTCCCGATGAGCAACAGACAAAGGTAGGACCTTCGGAATGCATGGACAAGGTTCAAGAACCCATTCTTGAACAAATATACACCATCGAGAGCCTAGGAAATATGCTTACCTAGGGAGATCATCAAATCCAGGAACTCATGGATGAAGTTGCTGACATACATGCCATATCCTATGACCAAAAAAAGGAAATCTATCATGCAGAAAACCTCCAAGAAGAGGACAATTACTCTATATCACTCCATCCTCATCACCACAGGGGAAAAACTAATCAACACTGAGCATGCCAAGACATCTAAACTTATCGGCACATGGATGGAAATCACAGATGACACCTTGGACAAAGAAAAAATGGATGAAGAGGAATTGGCTACTGCTCTGAAATAATTGGAACATCTACGCCATATGGTGAAATATTACCAAGACTCCACACAGGACTCGGTGTTCTTGAGAAGTGAATTTCAAGGTGCCTGTGATAAATTTGCAAACGAGCGACACCTGTTCACTGCAAGAATAGCCGAGTACCAAGAAGACACCCTCATTTCACTNAATCTGTAAAGATATGGAGAGGTGGTATGAGAAAGCACACCAAGCCATGGAGAGGATAAACTACATCATCATTGTTTAGCAGGGCCGAGATGTTGAAGATCACAGCATTCGGGTACTCGGAGATAGTAGCATCGACCGCATAAAGAAGTTAATTGAATACTGGGTGAGAATGGCCCAAGAACCTCATCAAGAAATCCAATAAAAGTGGGTTGAATGTGAAAAGAGATGGACCAAGGTCAACCAAGCGATGAGAGACATCGACCTTCTAGAATTTGGCACACCCGATGACTTTGTCGACTTGCACGACATAGTCAAAATCCATGTCGGACAAGACTCATCGTGGGTTGTTGAGATAACAAAGGTGGCAAACATGGCGCCAGGGAAAGTGCATCAGTTCATGGAGCACCCAATAAAATCTCGGGCAGTGCTACATAAGATAAGTGCCAAAATAGTCAATATCGGGCACAGGCAGTAGAGATCAAGGAGATCCTTTCGGCCCCAATGGATCAACACAGGTTCCCGTACGCCAACACGTGCAAGGATCTCTTCGTCGAATGGTAGGAGTACGAGAAGAGTCATCCAGTCAATTGAAACCATTTGATGACTTTTGAAGAATGAGCGATGAAAGCACCATGTGGCGATTTTTTGTTTTACTTAGTTGCACTTTGATAGTTATTTTTAGTTAATAATATGTTATAACTAAGAGCATCGACCTATTAGCAAAGTTCGATGGTTTTTGTAAAGACCCTCATTTTTGTATTTGTAAAGAACTATTTCGGAGCTGCCATAATTAAGAATTCTTATTTAGGACCAGAGACAAGTTTTTGTTTTTCATAAAAAGAGTGTGTGAATGGATCTGAAGAAGAATTATTTTTTATTTTATCTAATGAATGGATGTTATAAAGAGTAAGAGATTCTAAATCTATTGATAAGTTATCGAATTCAATGTTTTTACAGTTCTTGTCTTTAATGATGAAAAATAAATCATTGTGTTAGTATGTGATTGATGATTAGAGATAAGGGAACTATTTTTCTTGCCATTGTTTATTGAATATATGTTTTCTTTTGATAATCGCACCTCGGTCAATAATTGGAACACCAGTAGGTTAATGTATTATTACTAGGCTTGTGGTAGAGAACCATTGTTTGCATGCTAGAGTGAAAGGGTTATCCCAAGCTCATCCTTTCTCCGGTAGTTAAGCTTTCCCACTTTGTTACCGAGTTGGTTTATACCAGATTTTATCTTGTATCGATCCCACCTATAAGAGAAAATACAAAAAGAGAACGTTTGAACTGAAGGAGGAGTTTTCATAAGGAGACATCCTATCGATCACTAAGTAAATCCTATCGATTGATCGACCGGATCGCAAGATGTGGAGAACCATTCCACCATTAAACGTTGTAGAGTCTAATTGGGCCTCGATGGCAGGTTTTGTTCCTACTGTTGAGTTAAAGGGATTTAGGGCCCCTCAACACCCCTATGAAAGTTCCAAGTAACCTAGTCCCTCCATGGAATAGCTTACACTTTCCAAGGTCCTGCAAATAAAAACAAGTATGCCCTCCAAGGGTCCACAAGTCACATGTATCATGTCGAGTAAGACATATTTAATAAAAGAACCACCCGAACATGTGCATCAAATCCCCCCTTTTCAAACTAAAAAACTACTCAAAGACCTTATACAATTTGTCAAATTTAGGTATGGGAGGTGTTGTTCCTGAGTTTATACTTTAAGGCTCTAAAGTATACTGTCAAGGCATCAAAAAGTAAAGAGTTGAGGAAAAAGAATAAATTAGAAAGGGTAAATCAGAGTTGGTTTCTCAACTGTCTCTGTCTGGCCTCCCATTGTTCTTGGATGCTAATTTCTCTCTCAATAACAGCCCATGAACATTCAAATTCGGCTTGGGTGATAGTTGTTTGCAAGATGGTGTTAAATAGATTCAAAGTAATGCTAGTTTGATCCTATAGACCGGGTTCTACATTAGGTTGTCTGTTACTTGGGACAATCATGAGGATTGACAAATTATTAGATTACGAAAGTATTAGGTATTTTTCTACTTTAGTTTTGTGGAATGAAAAGTGAAGGGGTTTCAGAACTCAATATAATAGTGAAATAACAGTAAAGGCCATTTCCTATACTTGAAGTAATTTGAGGATATTAAAATAAAATAAAAATAAAAAACATTGTTAGAGGATAAGAGGCTTTAATCTCGAAAGAATCTCATGTCATAACAGGAGAGCGAAAGAGAGAAAAAAGGATAAAATTTCTAACGAAATTTTAAGACATAACCATCTGACAGACCTACAGGTCTTGAGGCTACTGATAGCAATCACAAAGGAAAAACTGTAAATAATCTGACAGTCAAATACATTCAAACTATAGTAGAATCTTGAATTAAACTACAATTGATCATCCATTAGAAAGACATAGAGCACAAAACGTTGAAATACATTGAAAACATAACGAAGGGATACATAGCTTCAAGGGGACCAGATTCAGAATCTCTTCTGCATCATTTATATTATCTCAAGTCGGTGAAACTTAATACAATCGGCTTCCAAAAAACCAAAAGCCTTTCTCCAGTCTTCTAAAAGTATCTTTATACATGATCATCAAATATTTTTCCCATTGGTGATTAACCAACTTCCTAAGACTACGGTTACATGAATGAATAATGTCAAACCGTTTACATTTCTTTTCTAACTGCTTTATTATTCTAATGATGAAAATATTCAAAAGAGTATTTTCACGTCTGTGTTGATGAACTTCCTTCTTCTGTCTTTATACAGTGAATACATTTTCCCAAAAACTTTACCAAAACTCTGGGAGCATATTATATATCTTTTGCCTCGAATACAAAGAACCTTTTATGTAATTCGGGCAAACGATCTTCAATTATCTTCCTTGTGAACTTAATGGTTTGCAACTTTAAGTTCGGTGTCACTATCCATTTGTCAATTTCGGTGACATTTATTACCTTTATTTTTGGGATCTCCACCTTGATTTCCTCCAAATCTTCCTTGAACCTTAACTGGTGCTTAACAATGTTAATTTCTCCTAGTAACCCAGGACAGTCATTTTTTCCAATATTCAATGAATTTTTTTCTAAAAGATCAAAAATTCCTTGACAATCATCATTGACATCTCTGGTTATTCTTTTGTTTTCTGCGATGTCTGCTTCCCACACCTTAAGTATTACATCTCCTTTAACCTGTTTATAAGTGGGTAGTTTTTTAATCTTTCCGACCTCTTCCTTTGTTGAAAGGGCCACTGCTTTTTGGAAAGTTGTTATGGCCGCTTTCACTTCTCTTTCTTTCTGGAGAACATGCTCCAGGGATTTATTTGTTTCCTGAAAGTATTTCTGGACAACCTCCAGATTTAAAAACACTTTCTGTTGTTCCTCTTCTATCTTCAAATGTATTCCCAATACCTGAGCCTGGGAAATTTCAAGTTCTACCACTTGATTTGAAATAGAACTAATCTTATCTTGTAATTTTTTATTAGCTTCTTCTTGCTTTAGGACCTATGCCTGAGTAACCTGTATTATTTGATTTTCTTCCTCTAAGCTTGTTTTCATTTCCTGAATCTCCTGAATATCCTTTAATCTAGCTTGTTCTAGACCCTTTTTTATTTCCCAACTAATATTTTTTTCGGTTTCCTTCAATTTGTCCTGTAGCTGAGCTATCATTTGGTCTTTTTGTTCCAACATGGTTGTCAAACTACTCACAGAATATAAATTCATCGACGTTAAAGCTCCCATCGTGCCTGCTATCTCTGTAGAAAATTCTCCATCTTTAAGTTTATTTCCATCTATAATGACCCTATGCTTTTTAACCATCCCATCTCCTCTTGGATGGATTTCCTGTTTCAAGATTGCCTTTCTCTTTTTACTGAAAAAATACTCAGATGAAGGAATCTCATCCCTAGAAATTGGCTCCAGATCACTAACATACAGAGCTCCCTCGTGGGGGTTCCCATAAGTGGACTGCAATGGAGTCAAGGAAGTAATGGTACTTCCGAGTTCTATTGATGTTGTTCCTCCTGTCTTTTCAGGAACATCTTCAGGGATTTTTGGGGATGTTTCTAGTTCTTTTCCTTTCCCTGCCTCTGATTTTTTTGTTTGGGAAATTTATGTGTCTTGTGAAGGTTTTCCAGTCTCCTTCATCTTTCCTTTAGTATTTTCTTTGTCTTGTATATCTATTTCAAAGCTTGGGGGAGGCCCTTCCTACTCTGGAGGTGGGGTCGTAGATTCACCCTGCAAACTCTTGGGTAAACAACTTCACCTATGGCTCTGGAATGATGCAAAACTGATCTATGAGTCAGGTGGCATGGCCTGTACTCTGTTCAATACTTCTTCATAAGATTTAAACTCCTTTAATACGTCATCATAGACAGATGTTTCATGCTCATAGGCTTTTAAATTACAATGCATCAAATGTCTGCTTACTAATTGATAGGGGTCATGCTTTATGTGCTCAATATCTACCAATTTTACTTCTTCTAGCGATTCAGCCTCTGCTTTAGAATGGCCTAGATTCAGTAATGAAAATTTCTCGATATGTACAAGGAAAGTTGGCCATGACTTCTTTTGATTTGCCTTTAGCTCCAATCCAATGTCGCCTTTTACTATCTAGTGGGCTACCTCTCTACATGCCAATCTATCTGGTAGGAATTTAGGGAGTGCGTGAGGGGGAATAGAACAACCATAAACCCTAATGTAGGAAAAAATCTCGTCAATAAACCAGTTGGCTATTTCTTTAAGATTTTTTGTGATTGTATCAGAAATGCGAGGGGGTTCGCATCCATGAAATATTTTATGCATCGTAATTATAACAAAATGACAAATTTCATAAAATGCATCCTTAGCATTTTCTTCCCAGAGAGCAGAATGGTATTCATTAATGGGTTCTGGACAGGTTATGTTCCAACTCCAATTCATTAAGGGAAAATGATTCACATAGCAGATTGCATCCATAATGTATGCTGACATGTAAAAGGCCACTGGTTGTCCCTTAGATTTTGCAACTCTGTAGTTTGAGATTTCTTGTGCTAGGTTGTCCGACAAAATTTTACTCTAGTTGAAATCATATCCTTCTGAAGCTTCTTCTAAAAAGGGCACCCAGTCTGCATAAAAATGGCAGGGATCCCTTCTCCCGAAAAGTCTACATAGCATAATGGCTACGTAGACCATGTATTCATTCAAGGATGTTGTAGCATAAACCCCATGGGTATCGGCCCTAAAATTTGATGGGCATCTCCACCAGTCTCTAATTATATCAGGATAAGTTTGGTCTGCCTCGGTACATTATTTCCTCTGAAATTCAGCTAAAAACTCGGCATTAAAAGTATGCTTAGGATTCGGTGAAAGCTTATACATTACTTGTATATGTTCAGGCCTAAACGAGCTGACGATGACTCCTTGATCATTTAGAATGTTCCTCATCGGGATATTGACCTTTTCCAAGGCCCAACTAATCATATCATTGTACACCATAAGCCGAGGGCATGCTACGATCTTATGAAGCTCTGATTCTGCTATGTCCCGATAGTGATTCTTAGAATTAGTATGAGAATTCTTGGATTCATATTCCAAAAGTTCATAGATTTGAGTCCAAGATTTAATTGAGTCTATCGCATGCGACGTGGTGTCAGATATGATTTCTCCTTCTTGTGTATCCTCTCTTTTCTTCGACGCTTTCTTTGGTGCCATGACCCTATATTAGATGAAAAATTTGTTCACGGAAATGGAGTATTTGAGTTCAGCTAAATGTGTTTAGCACTTGATAGTATGAAACAAGAAATGTTGTGATATACAGACCTTCAAATTCTCTTTTAATTCATTTTACGATATAGGTACTGACACAGCTGACAAGAATTCAATACATTGAATGCAGGGGATATTTTACCAAGATACGCATTAGTGTCACATATCATCAGCTATCCTTTATTTAAGTGGCCATATTTTGGCGCTTTTGAATTGAAAAATGGAACCCTTTCACTCGATCGAAAACTGAAACGTGAACAAAAACCAAAGGATCAACTATCATTAATCATCTTTTCAAACAGGGTTGATTTAGATTAAAAGCGGATTAAGAGTCAAGACTTCGTGTTTCGGGATTTCGGGGATTGTGTTGGCAGGAAGTATGTCATCGATGAATCCCAATCTCTGAAATCACAAAATCATGACAATACTAAATGTGACTTAAACGCTTTAGCAAAATAATTGATATTAAGTGTTTCAGGATTTCGGGAATCATGTTGACAGGAAGTATGTCATCAATGAATCCCGATTTTCGAAGTTGTGAAATCGCGACGTGTTTAAATTAGGACTTAAATCTGTTTTAGTTAATTAATTAATCAGGATTAAGGATAAAACAGGATTAACATTTTAACACAAATCACAGGTCGGGATTTCGCATTTCAGAATTTCGAGGATCGTGTCGTCAAGAGATATGTTATCACTGAACCTGAAATCCCAAAATCACAATATGATTAAGTTAAGACTTAAAATTGTATTAGTGAATTAATTAGTTAGAATTTGAACTAAATCTCATTCAATCGGGAAAATGGGGATCGGGATTTCGTGACTCAAAATGTTATGAAAAATATGTTTCCAGCAAACCCTGAATCCCAAAAACTTTTAAAAGTTAATTTTAACTCCATTAGGTTTAAAACTTATCATGATTAAAATAATTTCATAGAAAATGTGTCGGGATTCTTAAAACACTTTAGGTTTTTGTCCTTTATTATTTAAAGAGTAAAGTTCTTCGGGAAAGCGGTATGGGACACTTGGGAATGATAACAAAACTTGTGTTTTATGAAAAGCCGAAACCTGAAGAAGGAAAGTTTTGGTCTTAGGGATAAAAAAAAAAAAAGTTTCAACATAGGCTCCAACTGGGGACCTTGTCTCCTTGTGGGACCAGGAGAACATGTAGACTTAGTGCCTTTATTTGGTTAATGGGGTCAAGGGTTTATCCCTACAAAAATTTGCTAATGAAGTGGATACAGAGGAAAAAAGAGATTTCATCTTTACTTCTGAAAATCTTTTCAAAGCTCTCATTTGTTGTAAACTCAGTTGCAATCTCATTCATGATCTTCTCCTTCTCGTTACTGAAATTAAGTTAGTGTTAATATGATCAAGACCACCCTAGGAAACTCAACAGATTTTGTGGCTTTCGGCTTGCATCAAACAAAGGAAAATTCATATTTTTAATTGGGAAGCCCTATCTGGACTTGGGATGCAGATCCGGTTTCAAAAAAACTAGTAACTAGAGTAGATTGATATTGAGTATGACAACCTTACAGATACCTCAGATATTGCTTCACTGCCAGCGAGCTTGCTCAGTGCCCCGGTGGAGTTATCTGTCACTTTTTACTGAATTTCCTTTCACCACTTCAAATCCTAATTATGTATTTATCCTCAGATATTGCTTCACTGCCAGCGGGCCTATTCAGTACCCTGGTGAAGTTATCTCTTTTTTATTTATGAAGACGAGGGAAATCATTTAAGTGAATTTCCTTTCATCGTCTTTTGGACTAGATGGGGGAAATCAAACATGAATTTCCTTTCACCATCTGTCTTATATTTTACTTTTTGAATACTAAGTGGGGGAAAACAGTGGTACTTAATATACCAGGGATGGTATCTATATAAAAATTGTAGTGGAGTTTCGTCAACTGTTGTGATTACTCTAGACCAACCTTCTCTCAACTTTCAAAACACCTTAGTCCACATAGAAAAATGGGAAAAAATAATTGCAGGGGTCTTCCTTCGAGCAAGCTTAAAACCTTTGAAAACTGTTAAGAAATCTAGGAGAGTCAAAATCTTCCTAAGCATAACTTTGTTTAGTCGGAGAGTGAAGAGTTATGAGGATTGGTCTATCTTTTAAGAAATGTTTTTCAGCTTCAGAAGTTAAGACGTAATATTTTTCTTTTTCTTTCTCTGTGGGAAACCCGGAAAGATATTTGGTTTTATATGAAGTTCAAACTGAAGGGAGACGGGGCAATGGAGGGAAGAAAAAAAAAGAGACGAGAGTCTTGAATTAAAACTGACTCATGGAAATCTTTCTCAGTATTATTTTATTTTTA
>JZKD02S1679573.1:822419-838147 GCA_000966675.3 Picea glauca | reverse complement strand
TTTTTTAAAAACCTTTATTTGAAAAATAGACTTCTCTGGAATTCATACCTTTGCCTTACCATTTTCATTTTCCTTTGAAATAACAGAAAATATTTCCATCACCTATTTTCGGCGAATTTATCTTCCACTATAAAGCTGTCTGTTTACTACTTTTTACTTGTCACGCTATCAACCAGAATCCTGTAAGGGAACATAATGAAGATTATCAGCGTTTTATTTTTCTTAGAATGCAACTAGACTTACCGTAGAAACTATAAAATAAAAAGAAATAAAAAAAACGGTATATATAGTGGGAGTTCTGAAAATCAACTATTTCATACACTCCCTTAAATAACGCTCATTGACGGGGGCGTTCAGAATTTTGCCATCCAAATTTTCTAGCAGAAACGAATTTTTTCCTTCGTGAGATGCAACCTTGAACGGTCTGTATGTGATCAAATTTACCATTTTTTCCTGAGTCCTCCTTCTTGGTATCCCATTTTAAAATCAAGTCTCCAGGGAGAAAATCCCTATCTTTGGCCTTACGATCAAACAACGCTTTCATGTTGTCTTGGTATTTCTGTAGCCTTTTGTCCACTTCCACCCTGTGCTGTTGGACTTCAATCAGTTGATTTATCCTTCTTGTGACAGAATTTGGTTCTTCCTTCTCACCTTGCCATAGTTTCATTACAGGAAGCGCTAGATTTATAGGCAAAACTACATCTATCCTGTATACCATTTGGAAGGGAGAAGTGCCGATAGACTTTTTCGTGCCTATCTGATTTGCCCACAAAGCGTATTTCAAATGCACATGCCAGGATTTTTTATTCTCGCTTAACACTTTCTTAATTATACTGATTAAGCTCTTGTTTGAAGATTCGGTCGGACCATTTCCCTGAGGGTAGTATGATGTGGAGTGACCAACAACAATATTATATTTTTGGCAAAAACTGACCATAGCCATAGATTTAAAATCCTGTGCATTATCTGTGACTATCTTTCTAGGATAGCCAAACCTACACAAAATATTTTCTTCTAAGAAATCTATAACCACTGAATCAGTATCCCTTCTTGTTGGAATAGCTTCTACCCATTTGGTGAAGTAGTCTGTAGCGGTCAGGATCCATCTGTGTTGAGCTCTAGAATGAGGATTAATTTCGCCTATGAAGTCTAATCCCCATTGCTGAAAAGGAGCTTATGTTTTGACCGGAACCAATGGCAGTGCTAGAAGTTTATGTTTTCCTGCAAAAAATTGACAAGGGTTGAAAACTCGGACCTTGGCGTTAATGTCTGCGAAACGTTTGGGCCAGTAATACCCTGCCCTCAGGATTTTATAAGTCGTAGCCCTCCAGGTGTGGTGTCCTCCACACACTCCTTCGTGAAATTGGCTTATGACATTTTCAATTTTTTATTCGACCAGACAGACCAAGAGGAAGCCAAGCGGGTCCTTCCAATATAATTGCCCTTCAGATATATAGTACTTAACAGCATGCAGCTTAAGAATTATGGCTTTGGATGAAGGTAAGTCGGTTGGGCACTTCAAGGTTAATAAGTAGGACACTATGTCTTTGTACCAGTTTGATAAAGCAATTTTTTCTTTAATTCTAGTTTCAGCTATTTGTTCATCAAGTTCATTCATGTCCACATACTCATCTTATACCTGTGAGTCATTCATTCCGAGAGCTCTGAAATTGGATTTAGCTAAGATTTTAGCCAAACCTTTCCCCTTTATTATCTTTTTTGGTTTTATATCCAAGTCGAATTCTTGAATTTTGGCAAGTCGTCATCCCCGTTTACCATCACTATCTGACTGAACCAAAATATCTTTCACAGAGCTAGTGGGTACATAAGCAATTACCTTAGAATGCAACACATATGTTTTGAAAGCCCTTAGCACCTTCACCATAGCGTACGCTTGTTTTTCCATTATATTATATTTGAGTTCATCATCTCGAAGACTTTTGCTAAAGAAGGCTATCGGTTGCTCGAAACCTTCTTCATTCTTCCGGAGGAGTAACACGGCAAGTGTGTGTTCGGAGGTGAATGAGAAAATTAGGAAATATTTTAGGTAATTAGGGCTTGCTAGTACAGGTGCCTCGCTTATTACCTTCTTGATATGTGCAAAAGATGCTTTGGCTTCTGTTTTCCATCTTACTTCGTTGTTTTTCTTCAGCATATCTGTGATCAATCTCACAATTTCAGCAAAATTTGGGATAAACCTTCTCAAAAAAATTATTTTTCCTAAGAATGATTGAATCTCTTTTACATTTCTAGGGATACTTATTGTGTCTATAGATTCAACTCTCTTAGGGTCAATTCTAATTCCATCTCGAGACACAATATGGCCCAAAAGCTTACCTTCTTGCATAGAAAAATGAGATTTTTTGGGATTCAAGGACAAACCAAACTTTTGGCATTTCTCAAATGTATGCTTGAGATGTATCAGATGATCTTCATCAGATTTGGAAAAAATGGTTAGATCGTCCAGATAGATAACTGCAAATTTATCCCTTTCACCAATGAAGGTGATGTCCATAGTGCGCTAGAAGGTGGCACCTGCATTCGTTAAACCAAAAGGCATATTATCATACATGAATGTACCCCAAGGGGTAGTGAAAGTTGTTTTTTCTTTATCATGTTCACTGACGACAATTTGATTGTATCCCAAAAACCCGTCAATCATCGACATCCTATTTTCCCCTACTACTTTTTCTAAGACGTGATCCATTTTGGGTAGGGGGTAATTATCTTTGAGAGAGGACTTATTTAGATTTCTGAAATCGACACATAGTCTAATTTCTCTGTTTTTCTTCCTAACCAAGACCAGGTTTGCTACCCAATCTGAATATCTCATAGGTACAATTATCTTTGCATCCAGGAGTTTTTTAACTTCTTTTTCAATCACAGGTAATAAAATGGGATTGATTTGTCTGAGCTTTTGTCTAAAAGGTTTGACACCAGGCTTCAGGGGTATCTTATGTTTGATCACTGAGGTGTCATAGGTTCTCAGCTCTTCATATGACCATGTGAAAATGTCTTTCTACTTTCTAAGCAACTCCGCGTATTTACTTTTGGTTTCTGTAGTCAGATATTTGGATGGTTTCACCATTCGAGGGTTTTCTTCAATACCTATGTTATAGTCCTCAACCTCTTCAGGTTAGGGCTATAAGGTGGATCTTGAAGGAATATCATCTTGATTGAATAATATTTCTAAGGGAATTAGGCCCTTGGGAATCTGGTTATTCTTAAGAACGAGCATTCGTTGATTCGCAATTTTATCGTGAAATTCTTTAGAATCCTCCCCCTCCTGCACGATCCAAATGGGATCATTTTGATTTTCCTAGTCAGCATACGTTTCGGAAAATTCATCTATTGATTCTAAAAATTTGCATAGTTGTACATCATCTTCAAAGACTTGCCAATGCTATATGTTATTTGGTATGGAAGGTCGATGCCTCGTTTGTATGTGATACTTTAATTTAAACACAGTGGGAGGTGTGAAAGTTGAGGCTGCTTTGGCTAATGCATTAGCATGTTGGTTTTCAGCCCTTGAAATGAAATGAACATTCACAGAGGAGAAGAAATTCTCAATCAGATCCCAAGCATAGTTCCTGTAGGACCTCAACCTAGGATGTTTGGCCTGGTAATTTCGGTTTACCTGTTTTACGATTAACTCGGCATCACCAAAGACTTCAAGTTTTTTTATTCTCATCCTCCGAGCGGCTTCTAAACCTAACACTAGGACTTCATACTCACATACATTGTTGGTGCAGTCTACATTCCATTGTAACCTATAGGAAAAGGGAATTACAAATTGATCATCAGGAGCCATGAGGAGTACCCCTGCTCCAACTCCAAGGTAAGATGCAGCACCGTCAAAATACATCTTGCAAACACCAGTGCTATATACATTTTCTTTAATTTTTACTTTTTCTGTTTTTCCTTCTATACAACTTTCATCTATATCTACTTCAAAATCATCATCAATAGATAATATACAATTTCCTAAATCTTGGTCAGCAATATATACAAGGTGGTTATTTGGGTTATGTGGATCACCTAGCATGAAGGCCAACCTAGTTTCTCTGTAAAGACGTGTGTATTGTCCTCCAAAAACTGGTATCGTAGCGTATGTCATGTCAAGCTGGAGAGATCCTCCAAGCTTGGCACCCCATGACCTAGATAATAGCATACCATACTTCAGAGGGATGTCGGCAACCACTACATCCATAAGAATTATTTTTACGGGTATTTGTGCCAGATTGACTACCAGGTCTTTAATCATACCTATGCATTTGACCTTTCTTGAATCAAAAGAATATAAGTCACCATAGGTCCTTGTTATTTCGAGACCAAGTTTCTCCATAATGGCCTTTGGCATCACATTGTGGGATGCTCTAGAATCTAGCATACAGTTATGGAGTAAGTGGTCAAACAAGGTCAACGTGATATAAAAGGGAGCCACGGTGTCTCTCGCACCTTCGAAATGTGGACCAAAAACTATGTTCGGTTTGTCATCTTCTAAGTTGATGACATCGGCCTGGCTTTCGTCTTCCGAAAAGTTAATCATTTTGGCAATTTGTTTTCTATGTATGGGATTTTTAGCTAGTTCAACAAGGGGAATAGGAATTTTGATTTTATTTATTTCGTTTTCTAGATTAAAATTTCCCAGGGTTTTGTCGTTCTCTATGTTGGGAGCTTAAATTCGTTCATTTTTAGCTTTCCTTTGTGGTGCGGACTTGTTTCATTTATGAGAGCCCGTGTCTTCACAGCAAGTGTTCCTACTACCTTCGACTAAACAGGTTGCATGTCAGCAGTTTTTGCAGCCTATTTGTTGGAAAATTTTGGAGTCGCCTCATCAGTTTCACCCCTTGGCAAGATATATTTTGTTGGAATAGTTGGGAGACTTTTGTTCCTTGGTCTTAAATTGTATTTTTCCTGTAATTCGGCTATAATATCATCTGCGATACCCTGATAGGCCAAATTTTCAGAGGTGTCATTGCTAACATTGTCCTCCGATGTAATTTCTTTATTTAAGGATTTTTTGTAATCTTGTCTCAATAAATAAGGTGATTTATTATCGTCCCCAAGATTATTAATATCCTCATTAAGCTCTTCAAAATCTTCTAGATCTTCCTCTCCAATGAAGTTTTCACTTTTGAAGGGGGTTGGGATTTTTTTATCTTCATTTTTAATTATTTTTTGTGGGGCCTGAGGATCAGGATTCCTTCTAAAATCCTTCCTGGGGAAATTATCTCTCTTCGATTTCTCTAATTCCATTTTTGAGATATTATTTGAAAGTTCTCTAATTATCCTAGCCATCTCATCTATTTTATCTCCCGAGGATTTCCCCGATCCTGAGGGTCCACTTTGCTCTTTGAATTTCCTATTTTCTTTTTTCCCGATTTCTATTTTTGCTTTTAATTTCCCTGATGCCATCATGTTTGATTCAATCTCAATAGAATCATCTTGCATTTTCTTGAGATCTTTTGATCTCCTTTCTCTCAATAATAAGGCGAAATTGGGATCAAAAGCACTAGCAAAAGTCAACTTTGTTGCGGGTTGTGAAGGTTTGACCTCAACCGGGATTTTATTATACAACTTGTTGAACCTTTGTGTGAATTCTAGAACATATTCTGAGTTTTTCTTTCTAAAGGCTCCAAATTCAGTCAGGTAGTAGAGGTGGTCCTTCCTCTCTCCCCATTGTCTAATAAAAGTTCCTTCAAGTTCCTCGTAAGATATTAGGGATCCGGTTGCTAAGCATCGGAACCAAGTCCTTACATGTCCTTTGAAAGTATGAATGAGGAGTCTAGAATAGACATCTTCGTGTTCTATTCCGAGGATATCGGCAAATTGGTCAAATAAGTTTATATGTTCTCGAGCGGTCAAATCCCCTTCCCCTGTAAATTTTGAAAGGCTTTTCATATAATTTTCAGGAAGATTGTGTAGGGGAACTGGGAGGACAAGGGGAGCATATCTAGCAGCTACTTTATCGAAGATTCTAGGAAGCGGTATTTGGCCACCTGCTGATCCTCCTGGGGCACCACCTCCAGCTCCAGCACCTCCTTGTGCATCCATTGGTATATTTGAGGCTGAAACTTGGAATGTGTGAGGAGAAGGTTCTCGAAAATATGGGGAAAATACCTCAGGAAAAGAGAACATATCATATGAGAGGGGAAGCGAGACAGATCTTTCAAGTGTTTCTGAAACATTCAACTGCGTAAAGTCAGGCTGACAAATAGTATGTATGGGTAAAAAGAGTTGTCTAAGGGATCTTCATGATTTTAAAATCTTTTCCGGATCAGAGACTGGCGAGGTCTGCTTGACGTCTAGGTTCTTTCTGGTGTTCTTTCGGCTAATAGCCAATTTACTTATCATGGATTCGCCAAATGAAAAATAAAGGTAGCCTTAGAAAATTTTCTATCTTTGTTCACTATCAAAGAAAGAAAGTGTCAATGTCGTTCTTCCCAGGGAAAATTTTTGTTCCTTCATCCCCGAAAACGGCGCCAAAAAGATGTTGTTCCTGAGTTTATACTTTAAGGCTCTAAAGTATACCATCCAGGCATCCAAAATTAAAGAGTTGAGGAAAAAGAATCAATTAGAAAGGGTAAATCAGAGTTGGTTTCTCAATTGTCTCTGTCTGGCCTCCCATTGCTCTTGGATGCTAATTTCTCTCTCAATAACAGCCCATGAATGTTCTAATTCGGCTCGGGTGATTGTTGTTTGCAAGATGGTGTTAAATAGATTTAAAGTAATGCTAGTTTGATCCTGTAGACTAGGTTCTACATTAGGTTGTCTATTACTTGGGACAGTCATGAGGATTGAGAAATTATTAGATTACGAAAGTATTAGGTATTTTGTTGATTTAGTTTTGTGGAATGAAAAGTGAAGGAATTTCATAACTCAATATAATCATGAAATAACAGTAAAGGTCGTTTTCTGTACTTGAAGTAATTTGAGGATATTAAAATAAAACAAACTAAAAAACATTGTTAGAGGATAAGAGGATTTAATCTCGAAAGAATCTCATGTCATAACAAGAGAGAGAAAGAGAGAAAGAAGGATAAAATTTCTAACGAAATTTTAAGACATAACTATCTGATAGACCTACAGGTCTTGAGGCTGTTGATAGCAGTCACAGAGGAAAAACTGTAAATAATCTGACAGATAAATACATTCAAACTATAGTAGAATCTTGAATTAAACTACAATTGATCATCCATTAGAAAGACATAGAGCACAAAACGTTGAAATACATTGAAAACAGAGCGAAGGGATACATAGCTTCAAGGGGACCGGATTCAGAATCTCTTTTGCATCATTTATATTATCTCAATTCGGTGAAACTTAATACAATCAGCTTCCAAAAAACCAAAATCCCTTCTCCAATCTTCTAAAAGTATCTTTATACATGATCATCAAATATTTTTCCCGTTGGTGATTAACCAACTTCCTAAGACTACGGTTACATGAATGAATAATGTCAAACCGTTTACATTTATTTTCTAACTGCTTTATTATTCTAATGATGAAAATATTCAAAAGAGTATTTTCACGTTTGTTTTGATGAACTTTCTTCTTCTGTTTTTATACAGCGGATACATTTTCCAAAAAACTTTACCAAAACTCTGGGAGCATCTTGTATATCTTTTGCCTCGAATACGAAGAACCTTTTCTGTAATTTGGGCAAACGATCTTCAATTATCTTCCTTGTGAACTTAATGGTTTGCAACTTTAAGTTCGGTGTCACTATCCATTTGTCGATTTCGATGACATTTATTACCTTTATTTTTGGGATCTCCACCTTGATTTCCTCCAAATCTTCCTTGAACCTTAGCTGGTACTTAACAATGTTAATTTCTCCTAGTAACCCAGGACAGTCATTTTTTCCAATATTCAATGAAGTTTTTTCTAAAAGATCAAAAATTCCTTGACAATCATCATTGACATCTCTGGTTATTGTTTTGTTTTTTGTGATGTCTGCTTCCCACACCTTAAGTCTTACATCTCCTTTAACCTGTTCAGAAATGGATAGTTTTTGAATCTTTCCGACCTCTTCCTTTGTTGAAAGGGCCACTGCTTTTTGGAAAGTCATTATGGCCGCTTTCACTTCTCTTTCTTTCTGGAGAACATGCTCCAAGGATTTATTTGTTTCCTAAAAGTATTTTTGGACAACCTCCAGATTTAAAAACACTTTTTGTTGTTCCTCTTCTATCTTCAAATGTATTCCCAATACCTGAGCCTGAAAAATTTTAAGTTCTACCACTTGATTTGAAATAGAACTAATCTTATCTTGTAATTGTTTATTAGCTTCTTCTTTCTTTAGGACCTGTGCCTGAGTAACCTATATTAATTGATTTTCTTCCTCTAATATTGTTTTCATTTTCTGAATCTCTTGAATATCCTTTAATCTAGCTTGTTCTAGACCCTTTTTTATTTCCCAAATGATATTTTTTTCGGTTTCTTTCAATTTGTCCTGTAGTTGAGCTATCATTTGGTCTTTTTGTTCCAACGTAGTTGTCAAACTGCTCATAGAATATAAATTCACCGACGTTAAAGCTCCCATCGTGCCTGCTATCTCTATAGAAAATTCTCCATCTTTAAATTTCTTTCCATCTATAATGACCCTATGCTTTTTAACCATCCCATCTCCTCTTGGATGGATTTCCTGTTTCAAGATTGCCTTTCTCTTTTTACTGAAAAAATAATCGGATGAAGGAATCTCATCCCTAGAACTTGGCTCCAGATCACTGACATACAGAGATCCCTCATGGGGGTTCCCATAAGTGGACTACAATGGATTCAAGGAAGTAATGGGACTTCCGAGTTCTATTGATGTTGTTCCTCTTGTATTTTCGGGAACATCTTCAGGGATTTCTGGGGATGTTTCTAGTTCTTTTCCTTTCCCTGCCTCTGATTTTTTTGTTTGGGAAATTTGTGTGTCTTGTGAAGGTTTTCCAGTCTCCTTCATCTTGCCTTTAGTATTTTCTTTGTCTTGTATATCTGTTTCAAAGCCTGGGGGAGGCCCTTCCTACTCTGGAGGTGGGGTCGTAGATTCGCCCTGCAAACTCTTGGGTAAACAACTTCGCCTATGGCTCTGGAATGACACGAAACCAATCTATGAGTCAAGTGGCATGGCCTGTACTCTGTTCAATACTTCTTCATAGGATTTAACCTCTTTGAATACATCATCATAGACAGATGTTTCATGCTCATAGGCTTTTAAATTACAATGCATCAAATGTCTGCTTACTAATTGATAGGGGTCATGCTTTCTGTGCTCAATATCTACCAATTTTACTTCTTCTAGCGATTCAGCCTTTGATTTAGAATGGCCTAGATTAGATAATGAAAATTTCTCGATATGTACAGGGAAAGTTGGCCATGACTTCTTTTGAGTTGCCTTTAGCTCTAATCCAATGCCGCCTTTTACTATCTGGTGGGATACCTCTCTACACGCCAATCTATCTGGTAGGAATTTAGGGAGTGTGTGAGGGGGAATAGAACAACCATAAACCCTAATGTAGGAAAAATTCTCGTCAATAAACCAGTCGGCTATTTCTTTAAGATTTTTGTGACTGTATCAAAAATGCGAGGGGGTTCGCATCCATGAAATATTTTATGCATCGGAATTATAAAAAAATGACAAATTTCATAAAATGCGTCCTTATCATTTTCTTCCCAAAGGGCAGAATGGTATTCATGAATGGGTTTTGGACAGGTTATGTTCCAACTCCAATTCATTAAGGGAAAAGGAGTCACATAGCAGATTGCATCCATAATGTATGCTGACATGTAAAAGGTCGTTGGTTGTCCCTTAGATTTTGCAACTCTATAGTTTGAGATTTATTGTGTTAGGTTGTCCGACAAAATCTTAATCTAGTTGAAAGAATATCCTTCTGAAGCTTCTTCTAAAAAGGGCACCCAGTCTGCATAAAAATGGCAGGGATCCCTTCTCTCGAAAAGTCTCCATAGCATAATGGCTACGTAGACCATGTATTCATTCAAGGATGTTGTAGCATAAACCCCATGGGTATCGGCCCTAAACTTTGATGGGCATCTCCACCAGTCTCTAATTATATCAGGATAAGTTCAGTCTGCCTCAGTACATTCTTTCCTCTGAAATTCAGCTAAAAACTCGACATTAAAAGTATGCTTAGGATTCGATGAAAGCTTATACATTACTTGTATATGTTCAGGCCTGAACGAGCCGACGATGACTACTTGATCATTTAGGATGCTCCTCGTCGGGATATCGACCTTTTCCAAGGCCCAACTAATCATATCATTGTATGCCACGAGCCGAGGGCGTGCTGCGATCTTATGAAGCTCTGATTCTGCTATGTCCTGATAGTGGTTTTCAGAATTAGTATGGGAATTCTTGGATTCATATTCTAGAAGTTCAGAGATTTGAGTCCAAGATTTAATTGAGTCTATCGTGTGCGGTGTGGTGTCAGATATGATGTCTCCTTCCTGCGTATCCTCGCTTTTCTTCGACGCTTTCTTTGGTGCGATGACCCTAGATTAGACGAAAAAATATGTTAACAGAAATGGAGTATTTGAGTTCGGTTGAATGTGTTTAGCACTTGATAGTATGAAACAAGAAATGTTGTGATATACAGAACTTCAAATTCTCTTTTAATTCTTTTTACGATATAGGTACTGACGCAGCTGACAAGAATTCAATACATTGAATGTAGGGGACATTTTACCAAGATACGCATTAGTGTCACGTATCATCAGCTATCCTTTATTTAAGTGGCCATATTTTGGTGCTTTTGAATTCAAAAATGGAACCCTTTCACTCAATCAAAAACCAAAACATGAAAAAAAACAAAAGATCAACTATCATTAATCATGTTTTCAAACAGGGTTGATTTAGATTAAAAGAGCATTAAGAGTCAAGACTTCGTGTTTCGGGATTTCGGGGATTGTGTTGACAGGAAGTATGTCATCGATGAATCCCAATCTCCGAAATCGCGAAATCACAACAAGACTAAATGTGACTTAAGCGCTTTAGCAAAATAATTGATATTAAGTGTTTGGGATTTCGGGAATCATGTTGACAGGAAGTATGTCATCGATGAATCCCGATTTCCAAAGTTGCAAAATCACGACATGTTTAAATTAGGACTTAAATATGTTTTAGTTAATTAATTAATCAGGATTAAGGATAAAACAGGATTAACATTTTAACACAAATCATGGGTCGGGATTTCACGTTTCAGGATTTCAGAGATCGTGTCATCAAGAGATATGTTATCGCTGAACCCAGAATCCCGAAATCGCGATATGATTAAGTTAAGACTTAAAATTGTATTAGTGAATTAATTAGTTAGAATTTGAACTAAATCTCATTCAATCGAGAAAACAGGGATTGAGATTTCGTGACTCAAAATGTTATCAAAAATATGTTTCTAGCAAACCCCGAATCTCGAAAACTTTTAAAAGTTAATCTTAACTCCATTAGGTTTAAAACTTATCACGATTAAAATAATTTCATAGAAAATGCGTCGGGATTCTTAAAACACTTTAGGTTTTTGTCCTTTATTATTTAAAGAATAAAGTTCTTTGGGAAAGTGGTACCGGGCGCTTGGGAATGATAACAAAACTTGTGCTTTATGAAAAGCTGAAACCCGAAGAAGGAAAGTTTTTGTCTTAGGGATTAAAAAAAAAAAGTTTCAATAGGAGGGTTGTCATGGTGCCCTATTTGGTGGACCAATCCCAAAGTTAAGGAGTGTTTCCCAAGAAGACCCTCTCTAAGTCATGTAAAAGAGTATGAGGTGAATGGCGGTATGAATTTTGGGTATGGGGTTTTTGACATATCAAGAGCTCATATTGTCTCATTTAAGGGTTCTTTTGTAGAGGGTGTGTTGCATCCGCGTTTGCAATGCAACTTTTTTCCAAACAATTTTATTTTCCATTAATTGATTATGGTCCAAAACATTGAGTGTTGTGTGCAAATGGAAAGTAATGAGCACCGTGATGCCACTTGGATCTAGGAACACATCGATTTCCATGTGAAAGGAAAGTAAAAGACACCACAAATGCATTCCCTCAACAAGAAAGACATTTATTAACTATGTGTTTTATTTTTTTTTAAGTTCCTTGAAGTTTTTGTGGAGAAGTGTTTCCTTGCTCTCAGGACCTTAGGGCAAGTATATAGAGGATAATTTGTGGCTCTTATATTTTTCCAGCTACAACCCCTCTAGGCCTTTATCCCCTTCTTCCCATGAAATGAGGTACAAGCCCTTCCTGGGGTCAATAAGCCCAAAAAACCAAAAGGTGAGGAAATGAAAGGGAAGAAGTGTGTAAAATGATAAGGATGTGTGGGAATGGTATGATGACCCTTCAAGGAGACCCCCTAGTAGCACCCATTTTCCCAAGGGTGACCCACTTACTAGGAAAACATGTCAACCGCCAAGGTGAAATGAGAAAAAAAGGCATAATTTCCAAGAAAACATTTTCAAAATAAAGAAAGGACCTTTTACAACATGTTCAAATGCTTCAATTATTAAAATGACACTTACCACAAGACTGGACTTGTTACCTCATGAAGCAAGACCTATTGTCTTATGTGGGCCAAGCTGGTGTGGTGTACGTTGTTGCTGCAAATCAATGGTGATGTGCAGTAAGAGGAGGGGCTTTGTCTGCTCATTTGGCTCTCATCACTCCATTTATTCAAATTGGGGGCCTCAAGACATCATTTCTTTAGTTACCCCTAGTTTCGGGGGGTAACATCTAGCTCCTACTTTGGGACATGTGCTCGTTGTAGAGTACATGAGAACCTCATGATCTCCCGGTAAGACTTGTGCCTACACACACTTAAAGAAACACATTGGGATATCGAAGGGTGTCACAATCACCCCTTTATTAATATAATCAAAACTTTAAAAATCCAACTATCCATTAAAAAGAAAAAATATATATTTTTGTTTTTAAACTTCTAACTAACATGTAATATGATTCAATAAAATGTAGTAAAAAACTATGCAGAAATGCAGATAAAGAAACCTGTAAAGAAAAATATGAAAGCAAATGCAACTACATTGGGATGAACACACAAATGCAAATGCAACTACACTAATGACCTACCTAGTTACCTGGGGCCCAAGGCCCATAGAAATCAAGTCCTAAATATGTCAGGTAAAATCATACAACCAATGCAACCACCTCCTCAACATCTCATCAAGGTATCTCCCCCTATGCCTAATCATGTAATAGAATAAGGATAAGTCAAGCAAAAAATAATCATCAACATAAATAAGCATGCAACCAATCATAGAAGAAAACTCATAGAGGTGGGTGGGAGGGAGAAAATCCCGCCGGAAAGAATATAAAAAGGAATGATTGATCCATGTCTGAATAGGACTACCGCATATAGACGATGATGCATCTTCATCCTCACTCAAAATACCACTTATTGCTAAAGTTTGAGAGGAGATGAGAGAATAGAAGAAGATTGCATGGCTTCCCAGAGAATAAGATAAAAAGTAAGGGACAACCTCATGTCTGGAGAAAGAAATCCTCCCACTACTAAAAAATTGTTGTCTTTTCATCTGCTTGTCCTTGTAAAAATCCCCAAGATGAAAACATTGCTCGTCAGTAATGTGAGTCTCCGATTTTTTCGAGATGACCAAGTCCTTATGTTCATCAAAATTTGAGCATGAAGAATGATTGAGAATATTCATCAGGTGATTGTTCTGAGTGTTAAAAATGATAACTCTCAAGAAAAGGTTGGAAATACACATAGGCATACTGCAACCAATCATCCTTGGGTGGCCAAAAAAAAACTGTGACCATATCATCATCATGTTGCCAAACATTGGAACTGTACAAGCATGTAGACAAGCATTCTGAAGGAAACAACTTATCATTATTTACTCGAAAGACACCCTCAATGTCATAAATAGGATCTCCATCAAAATTGGAGCAAACAATCTCACATATATGCCTCCATACACGTATAAATTCATCTATATGCTCACCAACTAGATATAAGGGTTTGTTCATAAATTCATTTGTATGACTGCAACTAACCATTTCTTCATCTTCGTTTGTACAAAGAAAAAAATATTGAGCGGCTTCAACCAAGTCTTCAACATGATGCATTTCATGGGAATATTCTTCATCAATGGATTGTTCATCATTGAGGTCATAATTTTCTGATATCATGGCACACAAGGAATTTACTCTATGACATGTCTTGGAAAGATCTTGTGCTAGAAAATCAGTAGGACCTTATTCAACGATCTCTTCAAGCCCCTGATACCCTTTCTTATTAAAGATATTATCGTCAATGGTTTTCTCTTTTTCTTCCTTGTGGAAGATTTCTTTGAGGACTCATTCTCTAAGAAAATATTCATCATCATGAGCTTGATCTTCAATGAGTTTTGATACTTCTTTGGGAATCAAGAATGATCGATCATGGGTTGGAAGGATTTCCTGGCACCTATATTTCTTTGTCACAGCATCACATAGTGACTTCACTCTGTAATAGGAAATGGCAAGCTCCCATGCTGCATCTCGGATAGGCTCCCTCTCATAATTTTGAAGGATAGTGTTGTACTCTTATCTTCTTTGCATGTAGAAACCGACCAAGAATTCTTTATTATGGTAGTGGCCTAGTAATTGTTCATAAAACTCATTGTCTTCTTCTATGTTTTCCTTGACAGCCTCAAAACTTTCTTCATCATCATCCTTATCCTTTTGTTCCCCAATTTTGTTCTCAGTAGGCTTTGGAAGATGCATTTCCCTCAAATATTCAATATCAATAGGGTCCAAGGGTAAACAGTGTCCCAAAAAGGCATCTTCGAGGTCTTGAATAATATCTTTAAATTTATGAGTTATAGGGCCCCAATACTTAAGGAATTCTCTGATAAGGACTGTTGAAGAAGATATACTTTTAGGTTTTCAAGAATGTATGATCCGGTCCCTTTGATTTTCCTCAGGCGAGAAGAGAAATAACCATACTACCACATCCTCATGTTATATACCTAGGAAATAAACAAATTCAGTAAACTCGCCGATATGTGCAACAATCGAAGAAGGATCACCATCAAACTTCGAGAAATCCTCCCACCATCTTGGTGAACATTTATTTGGATACCAATAAACGGACTCAATGTCTAAAGCTTTTTGTGCCTCATGAAAGCGTCACAGAGACATGCTTCCATTACTTAGGATAATACCTCAATGGAGTCGCCATATAAACTTACATGAAGCTCATCAAAAATGAAAAGGGAGCTTCCCTCAAATGGATTCTCCAGGAAAGATATGAGAAAGGCTTTGGGATAGACTGGCCAAATGTCGTTAAGGGTCAAAAAGGATTCAAAATCCTTCCTGGAAATGGTGCCAACAATGTTATCGCACAATCTGTAGTTTGGGAAAATCCCAACCCAATCCAAGGATGTGAGAAACAACTGGGAACAACTACCACTGTCACCTTAATAGATGTCCCCCTAGTTTTAGTGAAGTACAAGTCCTTCACAAGGGAGGCTTCATGGTGACCCTAGGGGGATTGCAATGTAAAGTGAAATGAGATGGAGAATGCCCCTATAGGGAAAGGTCAAGCATGGAAATATGGCTTGAGAAAGAGTCTTGTGAGATGGTAATTGGTTTCCAAGGTAGTGTACTTGCAAAACAATGTCAAACATGCTTGGAACAAGACAATATATGATAATACAAGCCTCAAAATATGTGGGGATTCAACAAGTAAACTTGTTATCCCAAATTGTAGCAATATATAT
>JZKD02S1679573.1:796967-822342 GCA_000966675.3 Picea glauca | reverse complement strand
AAGAGTATAAGAGCTGCAAATATACCATCAAAATCAAGTGCAAGATGTTGGAAATAAAGCTAGTCACAAGTAGATAAATTTCCAATAATTAGAGAAAGACTTTGATAACAATTAGAGAGTTGTTAGTAAGTGTTATCAACAAGATTTGTAACAACCTTATGGTTGTATTAAAATTTTTCTATAGCAGCAAATTATAAGCACTAAATCAACAAGTAAACCACCTAAACAACAATTCATAACTAATAGAACAGTTACCAAGGATTACAAGTGAATTTCAACGGTAGAATAGTAAGTAAAAGAATGAAAGAGGTTGAATTTGTTGAAGCCCTAATGGTTGTAGCTTAAATTTTATTACAACGATTAGATCACTTGGCTAACCAAGATGCCCTTAGGGAACAATGTAGCTTAGAGCATGTAAAATAAAATTGCAAAATTAAACAATTAAATCTCATTGATATCTCATTTACCAATGCATAATATTCAATCTCCATTGCCAAAAAACTAGTGCCTTATCTATTGGGTTATAGATTATCTTGTTTATGAGCTAGGATTTATTACTTCTCTGGGGGTGTAAGCCCTTTTACTCCCTAGAGAAAACAAACCTTAGCAAGGTAAATCTACAAGGGTGTAAGCCCTTTTACTCCTTGTAGAAACCTTGCAAAATATCATTTTCAATGACAACAAAGATAGATATTGATGGAGGGTGTATGCCCTTATACTCCTCTAAGGGTTTTGACAAATTAACCTTAAAATCAAGAAGAAAAACATACAATTGCAGGAAATTATTACCTAATCCAAGAGATAGCATGAAAAACCCTTACTTATCAAGAATACTCCACTACAATTTCCTAGAAACAAGCATCCAAGAGATAGCGCAAGCCTTTTTACTCCAATAGACAAGTATTCCATCCAAAACGCACCAAAGAAGAGATAGATAGAATTTTCCAAGTAAGGAGAAAATTTCAGCCAAGAATATTAAGTAATTCTCACAACATGATGATAAAATGAAAGTGAGATAACCTTTATTTATACAAGGTTATCTAAACCTAATTTTTCCACTTTAAATGTCAACAACAAAATAGAAAGAGGGTCAACCTTCTAATTTCCTTTTACATTTTAAAAATATGAAAATACCATTAAATTAAAACCCCTAAAGGGTGACGTCATTCCCTAGAAGGGTGATGCTAGGCCTCAAAATGAGACGTTGAGCCTTCAAGTGGAGATCATTTGGCCTCGAAAGGCCATGTGTCATTTCGTCATGTACTAGAGTGCATGTAATGGATATTCGTTCCTCCAAAATCACACCACATCATCTCAGAACCATCAAACCCCGCCATAACCCCCATCATACAGGGTAATGTCAAGGGCTAAGGTGTGACACCCTAGGCCTCCAAAGGCTATTGTTCAAGTGCACAGGGTTTCAATGTCATCCTCTCATGTTTTCCAAGTTACTGCAAAAGAATCATTCATCTTTTTAATCCCTCAATGAGTGGGTTGCATCATCCATCTTGTGGGATCCAAGCCCCTACGAAAGGTCCAAGTGACCTAGTCCATCCATGGAATAACTTACACATGGAAAGGTACTGCAAAGACAAAAAAGTATGCCCTCCAAGGGTCCAAAAGTCACACGTATCATGCCAATAATCCATATTAAATAAGCACCCAAACATGTGCATCAAATCCCCCCTTTTCAAACTAAACAAATACTCAAAGACCTTATAAAAATTGCCAAATTTAGGTATGGGAGGGTTGTCATGGTGCCCTATTTGGTGGATCAATCCCCAAGTTAAGGAGTGTTTCCCAAGAATACCCTCTCTAAGTCATGTAAAAGTGTATGTGGTGGATGGGTGTATGACTTTTGGGTATGGGGTTCTTGACATATCAAGGGCTCATATTGCCTTATGTATGGGTTCCTTTGTAGAGGGTGTGTTGCATTCTTGTTTGCAATGACACCTTTTTCCAAACCATTTTATTTTCCATTAATTGATTATGGTCCAAAATATTGAGTGTTATGTGAAAATGGAAAGTAAGGAGCATCACAATGCCACTTGGAGCTAAGAATACATTGAATTCCATGTGCAAGGAAAGTGAAAGATATCGCAAGTACATTCCCTCAATAAGTGGGATATTTATTAATTATGTGTTTTCTTTTTAAAAAGTTCCTTAATTTTTTTGTGGAGAAGCGTTTTGTTGCTCTCGGGACCTTAGTACAAGCATATAGATGATAATATATGACTCTTATCTTTTGTAAGCTACAACCCTTCTGGGCCTTTAGCCCCTTCTTCCTATGAAATGAGGTACAAGCCCTTCTTGGGGTCAATAAGCTTGAAAACCTAAAAGCTAAGGAAACAAAAGGGAAGAGGTGTGGAAAATGATAAGTATGTGTGGGAATGGTACGATTACCCTTCAAGGAGACCTCCTAGTAGCAACCCTTTTCCCGAGGGTGACCCACTTACTAGGAAAACATGTCAACCACCAAGGTGAAATTAGGAAAAAGGCATAATTTCCAAGAAAAAAAATTCAAAATCAAGAAAGGACCTTTTACAAGATGTTCAAATGCTTCAATTATTAAAATGACACTTACCACAAGACCATACTTGTTACCTCATGAAGCAAGACCTGTTTTCCTCTATGGGACAAGCTGGTGTGGTGGACGTTGTTGCTTCCAATCAATGGTGATGTGTGGTAAGAGGAGGGGCTATGTCTCCTCATCTGGGTCTTGACACTCCATGTCTTCAACGTACGGGCCTAGAGATATCATCTCCTTAGTTACCCTTAGTTTGGGGGAGTAATGTTGACCTCTCACTATTGTTCTTCTGATGACCTTGTCTTCCGATAGGATTTCTCCTGAGGCTCATATATTCAACCAATGATTAGGATCTTCTCCTCCTATCGAATGAACGGTTGTCGTCACTCAGGGTTTAAACATGGGTATTCATCAAGGTTAAATGTTTTCTCCCAACTTCAATAGTTCTAGGGTCCTTTCAGGCTTATTCTACTAGTGTTCTACCTAAATCCCTTAGGCACTCAACCACTCAAAAATCGACTCGGAATATTCCACTCCAACAAGCACAAATGAGAATCTTGCATCCTACAAGATTTCCATTTAAAATCAAGGGAAAACACTGGGTTATTGGATGTTCTAGGACTAAACAATCATGCATTCTTTCATGTAAGGATTTACTTACTTTCCTCAGACTACCAGAACACCTCCCCAACAACCATGGACACTCTTCCCAAACACTCGTTGAAGACTTTGTATCTTGCAAGCTTTCCATTCAAGGGCCAGGAAGTTTACATGAATATTGACTTGTATTGATCTTCCTTCTTCATTCATTCAGAGTTAGCATAATTGATAATGAAAGAAATTTCTATTTAGTCCATTTTTCTTAGGAATTCAACATTATTTCATTTAACTGTTTCTTCAATCATAAACAAAAAAAACACGATTATCATTATAAAGCATGCAACAGACATGGAAAACAAAAACACTTATATGTTCAATAAGGACTCTAACCAACCAACTGACTGAGGGGAAATGCCTTTCCACCCAACCATAGGCTATGTTGTAATGTGATTTTATACAACATGCCATCCCCATGCCAGGCCATGATACCCACCAGGGGACTAACTTAGCTGATTTCCAAATCAAGAAATGGTCCAAGAAGGTTACTCTCCTTAACTCCACTGGAAACAACAAAATTTTCCCTCTTTCCACTGAGCTCAGGACCTACACAAGTTTATCAGGTACCTTCCCAACTGGTTTTCCTTTGCACAAGCATGTCCCTTCTATGATACATAGTCCCTTGAAAACCTCCCCTTACTAGTGTCAATTTATTTCCAGTGATTACCAATTTGCGGTCCTCTAATGCTCCAGTCTAGATATGGGTCTTCTCTGCTCTAGGGTGACCATTAAACTCTTGGGTAAGCTTCATGTTTTCCTCGGAAAAACTTCCCAAGTCTTCTTTGCAGTTCAAAGCTATGTGTGTGATTTCCTCTTCTCACTACACCATCTGTTTGTGAGTCTACGACTCACTCTATTAACAATAATCCTTTGTTCCTTTGGGTGCGTCCAGTCTTCACGCATCCACATTCTGGATCTCTTCCACTTCAAAACCTGATTTTTTTCTCCGCTTTCACACCTCCTCTATATGATTGTCTCTTGCATTGTTTTCCACCTTTTCCCTCTTCTTCCTCCGTGTCCTCGGGATCCCCGATGACTTCTGTTAGAAACAACCTAACGTGCCAAGCTCTCAAATTGAAGGGGGAAATCCAGTGCATCCTTCTGGTTGAGGTCTCAATTGGTCTTTCACTCCACATACAAAATCAGTCAACAGTTATAATTTGTCAACCACTCAATCATGATGACCATAAATAGGCTCTACGGTTCTATGCAATCTAGGTACATTGGGAAGGTGGTGTATTCAATTTGTGCATGTGTAGGTTGAATTGTTGAGCAAGCTTCTTATTTTCCTTGTTGAAACTTCCTAGTTCCACCTCACCAGTCCCACTCGTGGTATCATGGCCAGTACTCAAGGATTCCTTCTCAGTCAATTACTTGGTATTTTCATTAATCACAACCATAATTCCATGTTTCATAAATCACAATACATGAAGTCTTAGCATAATTATAGTCTTGGGAGAAAACAAGGTGTTACACTTAACCTTTGTTCATGGTTGAACCCTTTTGTGAGTTTGAATCCGTGAGATTGAAGTGTGGAGATTGATGACTCTAGATATATGTTTGGTTTTGATTTCTCAGTCTTGAAAGTCTTATGCAAGAAAAGTTTGACCACTTACCTTGAGCCCTCCTTGTTTTTGTAAGTTTGATTTAGAGAAAATTTCATGTCATAGTTTGGATGGAAATAAATGATGGATGCCACTCATCCATCAAACTTGAAGGGTGTTGGAAATGAGGTAAATACAACCCAATAAAATAGTCATAATGATACCTTTATTTTGTGTATATGCTACATTTTAAAGGATGGGTTGAGATTGCATGGACATGCTTTAAATTTTGCCAAATTGGCTCATTCCTCATAACCCATTTTGAAGTTCCTTTTACATGCATTTTTCCTTTGGTTTTCCCTTGACCCAACACATATTTGAGAAAGAATAACCATGACCAACATTATAATTTGCTTTATTTCCATTTGGTCAATTTATTTAGTTTGTCTTTTGAAAGTAATATAAACAACCCACTTCTTAAATTCAGCCCCACTTTAGTTTAAATGGATTTTACTTCAAATGTAGCCCATTGGTTGCATTTCTAACATTTTCTTGAGAAGGTCTTAAATTGATCTCCATCTAATGAGGATATACTCAATAGTTATTGCAGGTTTTCTAAGTATCTATAATTTTTAAAGTAATGGCAGATTTTGCCCCTTGGGTTTGAAGTCTAGGCTATGACAAGGTTTTAAATTTCTTCTATAAACATGTGACATCTTAATCCAATAGTTTATCCTTCAGTAGATATTTACCTATGAATATATATGATTGAAGAGATGTAGCAACCTTGCTTGGAGTTTTTCCATATTATATATTCTAAATAAGATATTGCAGGTGTACATTGGATATTTATTCTTTATCCCACCTTTGTTTTACCACTCACATATTGAGGTGTAGGTGCTCAATCCTTTGGAAGTTCACTTGCATCTACCTTTTCAATGTGATATATGCCTCGAGTTTTTATGAATGGATAAAATATGTTTGTAATATGACATTACAACCATAATGTTTGAATTAATAATTGAAGAAAACCTGTAATGTTTGAATTAATAATTGAAGAAAACCTTTTATAAAAATAAAAATGGCAGAAACATTATCGCCATGAAAATTTAGTTGTATATATAAGAGGAAGAAGAAACTACAACTGGTTCTACAAAAGGTTATTGACTTTTAATGAGTCCTTAATCATACTAGAGTCAAAATTGTAGCACTCGTTTGTAACATTTAACCTATATGGTACATCTTGTCAAATAAATTTATATTTTGAGATTTTTTTAAAGCATTTCAATGGTTTATTTAATTATTTTGTTTAGATTTTATTGTTCATGACACCTTAGAAACTTAATATCGTAAATTGTGTTTCTCAAGCATAGGTGAGTTGTAATACTTTCAATAAAAAAGTAACAATTGTATAGTGTTGTGTGTGTTCGTGTATGGGATAATGGGTTATGTCACATATCATCTACATCAATTTTGTCGCAATCTTAAAGGAGCTAGAGTTGTAATACTCTCAATAAATAAGTGACGATTGTATAAGAGAGTGTATTCATGTATGGGATGAAAGGGATATGCAATATATTATTGAATCAAATTTGTTTCCTTAATTTCAAGCACCTTCATTATTTGCAATGATTAAAAATATTTTACATTTGAGCCAATGATTATAAAGCCTTTGATAAATCATCATAGTGCAATAAATAATTTGGTTGGGGTGATAATTATGGGTTTGAATGTAAAAAATGGGTACCATAACAATACATAGATGATTCTAGTTGAAATATAATCACAAATTTCACTACACCTATTATGGGGCAGTAAGTTGCTTGTTGTTAAGCATTTGTATAGTTGTTTAATGTTCTGAATTTACTTATGGAAATATTAATTATGGACTTGGAGTCTTCTGAAGATGTTGAGCTTTCGATAGATTGTTAAAATGGAAGGTGCAAACCACACAAAGATCAACTTGAAATGAAATGATGGTCGAATCTACATCTGGTTTAATATGAAAAAAATATAATAATGTGTAAGTAATGGCTTTAACAACAACCTCAAAAGGGAAAACTTTTGCAAGAAGCTTTTGGAGTGCTCATTGCCCAAACTATAAGCATGGATGCATACAAGTAACACTAGAGTCTCAGATATGCCTCAAATTTAATATTTTACTCCTAATAATGAGAAACAAGTGTTGTCAGTGTAAACGTGCTACAATCAGAGAGTAAATTGCAATTTATTTATTGGTTTTGAGCACACTGGATGTTCTCATTTTGAATGCATCAACTCCTCTCCGCATATAAAACAATCCCCATGTGCTTAAGATTTTCATTTATCCAAAAGGATCACAAGTAATATATTATTCCATTGTAGGATTTGCATAAGTACTCTACTCCTAATGCGCCAAGAAAGCCTTGTGAATGTTGTTTGTGATAACTAATATCATTTCTCTTATTTACATTTATTACAAGCATACTTTGTCTAATTTGTGAAGTTCAACCATGAGTAAACTTACAACTTGAAGTTACATATTGTGCACTATCAAACACTAATTGTAGCGATCATGTAACCAAATGGGGATACTACTACAACAAAAATGGCTCATGTACATAAAATATAGATGTTGTTAGGTATACAACATGCCTTCTCCCTTAAAAGATTTACTCTCAAAGCTTAAAACCCAAGAAAGAAATACCAATACTGAAAATTGAGAGAACCACTAAAAAGATGCATTGTCACTCCAATGAAAGACTGAAATAGGTGGTATAATAGCTCAAAAAATATATTAAAATGCCTTGGGATTTGTGTACAACATCAAATTTCCCAAATGTAGTGCCTAAATCCATCTTTTGTGCTCAAGAGTGATTTTTGAAGAATGTATATGCATTTAAAAGAGGAAGCATTTTTTGACTTAAAGTCACTTGAAGAATAGAGTAAGATTTGATCCGCAAACCATTTATTTCAAAAAATACTATTTCATCCAAGGGAGCTATGCCAAGATAATATATAAAACATGAAAGGAGAAATGAAATTTTCCTTTTTAGTGGATGGAACCCTGAGACAAGTGATGCATTACAACATGTGTAAGCCTGGGTGTTCCACTAAAAATGTGTCCAACTCCCACATGGCCTCCTTTCCCCATAGGCCCCTCCATTTGATCTTGTACTTTCTAATTTGCCTCCACAAATATTTCTCACCTACACCTCCAATATACACCTCAAGCTCCAATATGGCCTTTCCTTCCTCATCCGTGAGAGAAATCTTTGTTTTGGTTACCAATTCAATGCTAATAACTTCTTTTTTTTAAATAGGGGATATGGAAGACATAATGGAGTCTCCCTTGTTGGAAATGTAGAGTGCATATGCAACCTCCCCAATTTCTTCCCACACTATGTATGGCCCATAAAACCTAGGTTGAAGCTTTTTCTTTCCCAGTTGTTGAATAGTAGTTTGCTTGTATGGTTGTAGGCAAACAAAGATCATATCTCTAACTAAAAATTTCCTTTTAGAGCAATGTTGATCAACATGTTGCTTCATGGGGTTTGCTTCCAACCACAAATTGTCCTTGAGGAAGCTAAGGGTGGTTTGCATTCCCTATAGAGTATTGGAAGCAACAGGGACTAACATCTTGAATGACCTGGCATTGCTTGGGTGATGGGTATTCATATCAATATAGCACCTTGGAGCCATTTTGGTGGCAAAGTGGTAGGTAGTATTATACCTATGTTTTGAAATGTATAAGTCTGTGATCCATTTAGCTTTCTTATCCCTTGTATACATTTGAAGATATCCCTTCAAACACTTATTAACCACCTATGTTTTCCCATCTGTTTGAGTGTGATATGCAATACTCATATTGAAAGTGACCCTACTAATTTGAAATGTTCAAACTAAAAGTCACTTAGAAACTTGGGATATCTATTGCTAATGATGAAATGGGGGAGTCCATGGAGTTTATAGACATGTTGAAAGAATAAATCAACCCCAAACGTTGTAAATTTGATAGTCAATGGAATGAAATGAACATACTTGGTTAAATGATCCACTACCTCAAATATAGCATCCTTACCTTTAGAGAGTGGTAGCCTTGTGATGAAGTCCATAGATACCTCTTTCCACTTTTGGGTGGGGATGGTGTTAGGTTGGATAAGGCCATGATAAGAAACAATTTCCACCTTATTGCACAAGCAATCACATTTTGTGAAAAACTGCTCAATATCAAACTTCATTTCTGGGGAATAAAAGTTGGAGAAGCCATTTATATAAGTTTTGTGGAAACCCACATGACCAACGAAAGGAGATGAATGCCCATGTTGAAGAGCCTATGTAATAAGAGGGGAGCCAAATCAATAGCAGATGTGATTTTTAAATAGGATGCCACCACTTATGAATCAAGTGTTGGCCCTTATTTCCATCAATATTGTCTTGATGACATCGAATTGTAGGATGATTTTGTGTGTAGACTATGAGGAGCTCTTGCAGCAAAGCAATATGGCTAGCTAAGATGGAGTGGAATGTGGGAAGTTCACCTTGACGAACTAAGGTATCAACAACAAATTCTCCTTCCCCTTCATATAGATGATCCCAAATTCATAGTCTTGGAGGTAAGAAATCTAGTATTTTCACTCCTATATCAAAGTACCATGTGTTAATAAGTGCTTCAAGCTAAAGAGATCAACGTTAATGAATAACTTGTTGATTAAGTGGAATGAACAACACTTGGCCATTGCGTTTCTTTAGATGTGTGCATTTCTTTTTCTTTCAACTTTGAACTTTCAAAGGTGATGGTTCTATCATCTTGTAAGAGCACCGCACCAAGTCCAAATCTAGAGGAATCACACTCAATGGTGAAAGGTCAAGTGAAATCAAGAGTGGTAAGCATCGATGTTTAAGCAACGGATTCCTTTAATCTCTCAAAAGCATGTTGTGCCTCAAAGGACCAATGAAAGGCACCCTTCCGCAATAAGACAATCAAAGGATGACCAACAATAGAGAAGTTGTAGACAAATCTACAATAGAATCTTATAAAACTCATAAATCCTAGAAGCTTCTTGAGGATCATAGGAACCAACTACTCTTTAGTGGCTTGGATATTGACATGATTGGTACAAACATTTTATGCAGTGATAATTTAGCCAAAATACTCTAGGGAAGACTTGGAAAATTCATACGTAGATTCCTTTGCATAGAGCTTATGCTAGGTTAATGCATCTAATACAAGATCCAAATTCTCTAGATGTTCTATGAATATTTTTCTATATATGAGTATGTCATTAAAGAAAACCAAAGAAAACGTGTAGAGGTACTTACCTAACACCTTGTTCATTAAAGCTTGAAATGGAGTAGGAGAATTACAAAGGTCAAATGATCACATGACACTAGAAGTGGCCCTCATGAGTCCTACTAAATGCAATTTTCTCCCAGTTCTAGAGTCATGTAGTTCATCCAATTGCAAGGCATGGGGAACTTATTCATGATGATGATCCAATTAAGTTCTTTATAACCAATACAGAGGTGATAATAGCCATCTTATTTCCCTGCCAAGAAAATTGAGGCAATATAAGGGCTCTTTCTTGAAGTTATGATCCCAACTTCCAAAAGTTYCTCCATGAGTCTTTCAATCCCAAACTTCTAAAAATGACAATATCGATAGGGGAACCCCATTGTGGGAACTTTGGTGGGGTCCAACTCAATAATGTGGTCCATGTCCTTGTTGGGTRGACATTCTACAAGCATTTCCTGGAAGACAACTTTATTGTTTTGGAAGTAAGGTAGAGAGTCTTGGAGCATACGTGTGTCCAGAAAGATTTTCCTCCATATAATGCAAGCAAACCATGAAACCAAAGTGGCCCTTCTTTTTTAGACATGTATTTTGAGTCCACGGTTGAGAAAGCATTCATGAGTATCTAAACGGAGGCTCAAACATGTACTTTGTTTCTTAACAAGAATATTCATTGCAGTACCAAGGCTGACCATAACAATTACACTTTTCTTTTTAATATGGTCATAAAACTTGAAGGTATCAAGCCTACCCAACCCAATCATTGTAGTGAGGGACATTGAGATTTATCCATATTCTAATAGTGGAGGGGATTTGCCTTGTGGGCTGGCATCATTATTTGGTTCTTCAAGAAGAGTACCCTCTGCATTGCCATATTCCAATTCGGATTGGTGTAAGTCTTCGAACATAAAAAAACATTTGAGTATTACAAACATGACCCTTAAACCAGGTTTGAGCGCATTTGTAACCTAGGTTTGATGGTGAGGGATTAGGGTTTTGGGTGGGTTGATGACTAAAGGCTTTTATTTGTGGTATTTCAAGTTTCCCTCACCCTTGGTATTCCTATCATATGTATAACCCCTTATAGTAGGACCACGTATTTTTCTCCTAATAACTTCAACATGACTCTCTACTCATCTAGCTATAGAAATGGATTTTTCAAAATAGTCAAGCTATTTTTACCTCAATCAAGATTTATGTTCGCGGATTGAAACATAAATATCCTACACTAAATCCACAAAGAGTTTAGCCTTGGACACAAGGACCTGACACTATTCAATGTACTCTTCCATAGTGAAGTCCCTCTAGAAAAAGTGCATAAGTTGAACATCATAAGGCTCATCCCACTTATAGTCTATTCTTTAGGTTAACGTGTCAACAAACTTGTTGAAGTCCCCTCTGGGGTTTTTAGAAATCCATTCAGATGTTGTAGGGTCAAATTTAGATTATCATCTTGGTCATGCATCGGTTGCACCTTGAATGCTAACTTAATCTTCCTTAACCAAGTATGCAGTTCCACTTCACCACCAAAGTTGGATTATGGAATCTTCATTTGGAGGTTGAAAGTGGGTCTATAAGAGTTTCTTGGCAAGGTGAGATCATAGGGGTGTTACCCTCCATTTCCCAGGGGTTCAAATTCTCCTCCTCCCCTTAAAAGATTGGGTTGTGAAATGAAGAATTAGGTTCTATGGGTTCTTCTCCTCACACCAATTGCCTTGTTTCTTTTTCAAACTTCATGAAATCTTTATCCAACTCTTCCGTAGTCACATAACATTGGGATATAGGCTTCGACAATTTTATGTTTTTTTTTTTCTTTTTCTTTTAAAATCGAACACTACATTGAACAAAAATCCACTCAAGCTCTAACAACTTGCACCAATCATGTGACCAAATGGAACTATTACTGCAACAAAAATGGAAAACAAACAATAGCAACAAAAAATAAGCAAAGCAACAATGGGGACACTTGTACACCCAAGGTTGGATTGCCCCTACAAATTTGAAAAATGGATGAAGAAGTCTCCAATAAACACCATAAACTAGTTGTTTATATTGACAAAATGATAAAGATACATATGAGAGAGGTAAATCCCTATAAAACCCATACAAAGAAAAAACCCTTAATAAAACTCTAACATAAAACTTAGTCACCAATAAAGTCATGGAGACAATCTATCTCAATCACTAAACCACAGCCCAACATCCTAGGGTTTTATTGTACAGCCCAACAAACTAGGCTCTTATTATATTAAAGTGATATTTTTACAAATATAACATTTTTACAAAATCATGACCTAATGAACAAAATGGCTCGTGTATGTAAATTCTAATACCTAATGTGGATGTTGTGGTTACGTATACAACACCAATAGCAGTCCTCTTGAAAATATCATCTCTTCTGAAAATTGAATCTGCTTATAGATATAGAAAACAAGAGTGCAAAGAATACAGGGAAGATCACCAAGACTGCAGCCACAACACCCAAGAAGTCACGTTGAAATCCAAAATAGTCTTTCAAGAAGTCTTCAATCGCTTGTTGAGGCTTGCCATGAATACTGATTTTCTTTCTCATATCTCCATATTGAGAAGTTACAAGCCCATTCAAAGTCCAGGCTAAAGGGCAAATCCAATAGTACCACACCCAATACCGTGGGAGTTGCTGCAACAATTTTGCCCACGAATTTGTCATCAATGAAATAACCCTGAAAATATCCTATTTGGTGTGCAAGCACCCTAGTTGTCCATACAGAAAAAGTTTGCCATATCTCTAGCTAGTTCAATATCATGCATTTAAGATTTAGTACACTCACAGGTCTTGTAATGAGGAAGCCTGAAAAAACATTGAAGACAGAATAAAACGCAGATGCAATTACAGCTGCAACTTGAGCATTTGGACTGATTGCTACTGCCAGCATCCCATAGTAAGTGTAGTAGAGAAAAGTGCAGAGAGTAACAAAGAGGTACCAAAAGAATTTATCCACAGACCAGTGGAAACCTATCACTGAGTATGTAATAACTCCATAGAGAATTGTTTGGAAAAGAGTATATGGGAGTTCCACCACTACCTGCAGCAAATAGGAAACCACAAGAGAAAATCTTGTTAAATATAATGGTCTCTCTGGTTTGTCAAATTTATTATTATCCTAATATAGTTATCAGTGATCAACCATTACAAAATATATTAGAACATGATGTTATAGAATGGACATATGTAACCTCGTTCAGAGATGATTATATTCTGCTAGTCGTGACTCTTGAGCCCAACAAATTTGTTGTAAGCTTCTATGGAAAATGAGATGTGCTAAAAATGTGCAAATTTAAGAGAGAATTCGACAAAGACTATCAATATTTTTCAGGTCACTTTCGATAAGACCTTGGATTCCTTACCTGTGCTAAAGCATATACAATTGGATAATACATCCTAGCTGCTTTTTCTCTATAGAATACCTGGCGTTCCACGTCAACAAAGGGTTGCACAGAGGAGCTATTATTTATTCCTATAAAAAACATGGCACCATACATGGCCCCCATCATCTTTAGCAGGTCTTCTTGGTCATTTCTGTTGCAAATAGGCCAACGATGTAAATGCTCTTCATTTGCTTGCTAGTACTGAATTATGTGCAAATAGATTTAAAAAGCAATGGTTAGCAAAGATGTTTTTCACTATCAGGTAATCCGGCATTCAAAACCGAATGACCCTATTTAAAATATGTGCTAGATTGTATACTGAACAGATAAAGCGTGTTACGACCTGCAACGAATTAGCTTACATTTTCGATCCTTGTTGCCAATAGATAGTGCCAAAGAGCAATGCAGTAAGAAAACTGAAGGATAAGCGCACTAAATTGTAACCAGGACTTCGCCAATACGCCCAAAACTGTTTCCATAGGCAGGTTGTGAATTGTTTCCAAGCACACTGCGCATAGTCAGCTGGAAAATAAAGGTCCTTGACATCTGCAGCTGGGGTACATAACTCCTTAACAAGTTCATTGTTTTGCCTTAACAAAATGAGATTTATTAGTATTTCAGAAATCATTGGAAAATAAAGAATTTGACTGGTTTGTAAGATCAGAAAGGGTTTAGAAATCATTTGGTTCCAAGGGCTTCCCCTGTACTTACCAAAAAAGAGTCGACTCTTTATAGATCTGAGCAAAGTCTATACTAAGGCGCTGCTCTGCACCCATAGAGCTGACCTCTAACATCCATGTTGCAGGATTATACTTGTCCTTAATCTTTGGCACTCCTGAAATAGCCTGCAGATGAAATTAAAGCAAAGCAATTTTACATAAACTTCCCTGGAGGCTTGGTCTCTCAAGCAACAAACCTATTGTACTTGGACCTATGCATGGTATCAAGTCTTGATTTTCTACCTCAAAATACTCAATAATATTTTTTGAATGGTGACCCAATGCACCAAAATAAATAATTTCACCTCCCCGCTTCATTAGCAGTAACTGTAACCAGTCAAAAGTTCACCTCTGTCAGACAATGTAAATGCATCCGTCATGCCAAAAGGAATCAATATTCAGTAATAGTCCTTTAAAATATATATATATATATTATATAAATCTACCTCATCAAATGCTTCAAAAATGTCAATACTTGGCTGGTGAATAGTGCAAACTACTGTCCTTCCTGTGTCCACGATATTCCGCACTGCCCGCATTACTATAGCAGCAGCACGTGCATCTAAACCTGAGGTGGGCTCATCCATGAATATGATTGAAGGATTTGTGACAAGCTCTACTGCAATTGTCAATCTTTTGCGTTGCTCAGTAGATAAACCACTTACACCAGGAATGCCCACTAGAGCATCTTTCAGATCATCTAATTCAATCAGCTGCATGACTTCATTTACAAAAAGCTGTAAACGGAAAACTCAATGTTAGCAAAGCAACCCATGCTGCTATCAGAAACAAAAGAAAAAAAAAATTAAGTTTAGGCATCTATTAACAGTAGTAAGATTGTGGGGAGGGCTTCATTTGCATAGGTCACCTTCTTGGTCTTTGAATCTATTTCAGGTGCAAGGCGCAACCAAGATGAAAATATCAGTGACTCGTGGACAGTAACTTGTGGAGAATGTATGTCATTCTGCTCACAGTAACCTGATATTCGGGCAAATGTTTCTTGCACCTTTGGGAAGCCTGAAATTCGTATATCTCCCTCAATATGACCACCAGTCTTTCTTCCAGAGAGAACATCCATCAGTGTCGTCTTTCCAGCTCCACTGACACCCATTAAAGCCGTCAAAACACCTGGCCTGAAAACTCCTGTAATATCTTTCAGCAGGTGAAGTCTTTTCTCTGTTACTCCCTGTTCTTTCATTTCCTGCCACCAAAAAAAATAGATGATTTCATGAAGAGGCAAAAATCCTACACAGTTTAATCACACCAGGAATGACTTCAGGGAGGTTCAGCTAAAGTATTACCATAGGCATGTCCACAAAATACTGGATATTTTGGAAAGAAATTGCCAATGGCTGGAAAGATAATGTCATTCCACGTTTTGCACCTAGCAGCATGGCAGAATTGGAGCCTTCACAAAAGCTTTCCTTTCTATTAGATGTACTGGTGAAATCCTGTAACTGCACTTTAGCTGTAAATTAAACATAAGAGGAATAGATTTAGCCACATGCCAGGTAGAATTTCATTACTAGATATGCTAGCCATTAGATGATGTATGTATTTTTTACGTGCATCTAATGTTAGTGAACCAGGAATATTTCTATTCAAAAGTAAATGTAAATCAGTCAGGAAGCTTGCTAGGTGTGGACCAACCATAGTACAGTAAGATTGTAAGTTGTTTTGTATATGCATGATTACAAATCTTCAAGTGGAATAGGTAATTTCCTTTAAAAAGTCAATAGAAATGACAGAAATCTTTTGAGTGGTTGTGCTTGTGATCTATAAATCATAGCATGCCGTTTATAACATAATACTATTAGGTGACAACAAAGATGGTCACCTTCCCCTGCAGCAAATTCAGTGGTGCTCAAATTGTCACATTCACTCAAACTGAAGTGTTGATAGGCAGCTATGACTACTTGCAAAGCAATACAAGTTGCAAGTCTCAAGTAAATTCGTCATAATGCCCTAACATCTTAAAACCGGCTATGCTCTATATGACAAGTTCAACAATAGTAGTTTGTAAAGATAGAATCCACACATCCAAAATATATCAAGTCATAATCTACCAATAACAAATCCATGCGCCAAGGGAGATGTTATGGCCCAATTTTATAGGAGAAATGAGTCGACTTGACTCCTGAACGGTAGCCACAATTACTGTTGATGAAGGCCTACTTAAACACAAAATGACAATGTAAAACCGAAGTAGTAACACCGACTGCAATATAATCGTTAAATGAACTGTAACAATGCCTAATTTGGACCACCAGGTCGACCTATAACAAAAACATTAGTTGAAAACGTTCTCACATTAATACCCCTTAATTGGACACAGTTTTCCACATTCCATACATGAGATTTCTTCTCAAAAACTGATGAGAAATCTTGAAATCACCAGGGGTTTCAGCCTATAACTTTGGATGGCCATAATTTTGTATCTAGAGTTGAAACTGTATCATATGACCCATGATTTTGGTGTGCCACAAAAATATCTACACATGCAAACTGAATTTGATTATGGCATCTTTGCTGAAAGATATAGCATTTAAGCATATGTATTCTTTTGAAGCATGTCTTGTGAAAGGTACTATATTATTCTAGTTTTCTATAATAAATACTGTAATTTATGAGGAACTCTCTTTTTATCTAATTATTATAATTTATGAGGAACTCTCTTTTTATCTAATTATTATAATTTATGAGGAACTCTCTTTTTATCTAATTATTATATTTCTTTAATTGCATCTTATACATGCATGTCACAAACCTTAGTTTTTTCCCTAAGAGTGATGATCAAATGCTATGTTTATATCTTCTCTATTGGGATTTCATCCCCAAGCAGTTTATTCCTTATTTTATGTTTAGGGGTTTCGTCCCCTTTTTCCTGTATTGTGGAAGGTATGAGGTAGGATGTTGTTATTATGGTATTCCCTATGTTGATCCTCTGGTATTATTCTTCTAGTTGAGGTATTTTAGAACTTGTTATATTTATTTGATTAAGGTATTTTCTTTGTGGATCTACTTGTATTGATCATTGAGTGAGGCTAGATATGATAACTTCGTTGAGCCACAAATTTGTTTAGCCCAACTTCCCAAGGTTGATGAACATTGAATGGCATTGTCTGTGTGAGTTTCAGCTACATGGGATGTTTATTAACGATCATATTCTATCACCTCACTCCAGGGGTGAACTAGGATGATTCATCACTGCTATCCTAATAATAACTCGGTAGGTGCATTTGCATCCTATCCCCTCGTGGAATTTTTTTTTAAAAAGTGGAGGACACACGTATCTAATAGGCAATATATTTTCATGCTAGAAAATTCGAAAAATATGCCTTCTTAGATTCTAGTGCTCCCAACATGAGGACTAGGTTATATTAAGTTTTAGTTTAATAAGGGATCTTTGGATAATACGGTCACGCCATTCAACTTAACGTAGAAAGCTCCCCTTAACTGAATGCATTCATTCAATTACTTGTTCTTTATATAATATACCCCGTTATCTAATAATCCTAAATCCTGAAGGATAGATTTAAGCGTACAAGGAATTGTCATTGACAATAATATTGATTGGCTAAAAACAACTAGAACGCTCTGACCCATCTGAAAAAATAAAATTCAAATTAAAGAAGAAAAAACAAATCCTTACCTACATTGTTGCCTTCTGTGCTAGATACCAGACGATTGGTAGATGATATTGTGTTTGATTCAGCATGCAGATCAAAAATAGTATCTTCCTCACTCTCTTGGATTTTAGCTAGCTTTTCTTGAGAAATTACAGCTTGAGGCTTGCCAATTGCTGTTTATATCATAAATATTTCATCAAATAATTAGATAAATAAAGTACATCACCATCACTTTTGTCGGAATCCATTACTATTTCACTCTCTCCATGAAAATATAATGTGGAAATGCATAATCTATCATATTTGCTAGAATGATACATACGGTTCAAATATGTTAAAGCAAGAGTGTATCCAAGGTTGAATAGTACTGTAAATCCAATCAAACTTCCAAGACCTATCCAGTAAAAGTAGTCTTCATGCAAAAGCCCACGACCCTCTAACACCTGTATACCAAGGCTGGTGTTTTGAGAAGTCAACTGCCATCATAGAAGAAAATTCAACTCATTATTCACAGCATCATTTTGTAACAACTAATAATGCCCATTATATCAACTGCAAACATTTTTGTTAAAGTTACAAATTAAATATAGAGAAATAGATAAACATGCCTCACTAGAGATTATGTCTTAGGCAGTCAATGACTTTCATGCAGATGTCTAAATCACATTGGTGCATTAATTAGGGACAAAGTACTGACATATTCAGCAAAAAAATCATGATTGAATTAAAACAAGACACTGAACAATGTGTATAATCCACCTCACTTGCAAAATACAATGACATTAAGTACCACTAAAACAGATTTTGAACAATCCTCTTGCAAAATGATAAAAAACTAATAATATTAGTTCTAGTCTTTTAATGGAAACGGGAATAAAATAACAATACATATGCTTTTACGCACTACCTTTCTCCAGCGTGGAGCAAGGAATTCATTGATTGTAATCGCAGTTTCCCCATGAAACAAAGGTGATATCCAGCATGCCCATTGCCACCATTTCGGAATTGAAGCTGTAAGCCAAAACATCATCATGACATCCAATTCTTTTTTCAATAGAAAAATGTTGCTGACCTTAATAAACAACTTGTACAGTGGCCCAATTCAGTCCTACAGGACATTAAATTTTCAACCACATTAGATAATGTGTATTAAGAAAGGAATGGGCTTACTTCGTGGGATGAGGAATCCACTAAATACCACGACAATCAATATTGCCAAAGAACCTCCAGTGTTGGCAACAACTATGCTTCGACAAACTCCAGCCGTTGCACGGAACAATGCGGTTGCCATTTGACTCATAGAAAATAAGACAAGAAATTGACGAAAAAACCTAAGGATCAGACCCACAACTACTAAGTTTAGTTAGTATCCAAATGACATTTCAATGATTAGAACTTATAAAATTCTCTTTTTCGTCCATGCAAACAAAAGCATTGAAACTTGAAATGACATTTCAATGATTGGAACTTATAAAATTCTCTTTTTGTCCATGCAAACAAAAGCATTGAAACTTGAAATGACATTTCAATGATTAGAACTTATAAAATTCTCTTTTTTGTCCATGCAAACAAAAGCATTGAAACTTGAAAGAGGAAAAAAAAGAAGAAGCAAGCAGACAACTAATAGAATATGGTAGACTGATTCCCCACCTGCACAACTAATAGAATATGGTAGACTGATTCCCAGCTCCAAACAGACAAAATTCATTACACAACCAATTTGTATAAGCACGGAACAATTTTAGTTAGTATTATAAATGTTTTTATAGGAAAGAGTATATACAAATTCAAAATAAGAAAGAAGATACTAAAGAGCACTTTAGGCACAACAACTTACAAATTTGCAGAGGCTTATTATTGGACAATTACACCTTTAGTTAACCATTTGCACACATATATTGAATTTTCTATCTGCAATATACTTAATTAGAGGAATGTTAACATTCACAACCATTCTACACTTCCAAGAAGCTAAATCATATTACTTGGTTAATATATTTATTCACTTGGGAAAATGTCGCATACATTCATATTAGTTGCAAAAATTGGATTTGGGAATAATATGTTGGAGAAATTTCTATTTTCGGCACACTAGTTTAGTGGGAGTTAACTGACTAGTTATATTTTAGACTTTCTAATTTTATACCATCACTATTATGCATGCATTCCTAATTATAGGATGTCATTGGCTATATGAGTGAAGATCACTCACTCATTGATTAGATCATAATATACATTGATTCTCATTCTTCATATTGTATCTCTCTTCCTTTTCTTGATAAGCTTTGTTTGTGTATGCTTTAGCTAGGTCTCCTGTGCAGGTTTCCATGAAACACTAACATGGTATCAGAACCGAGCTGCTTGAAGCAACCCAAACAAGCCAGAGAAGAGAGAAAGAGGATTTGAGTAAACCTAGTTTCCCCAATTGTCACGGCCTATCCCTATCGAAAGGTGCGACGAATGGAATCATTGCAGCCTATCCCTATCGAAGGGTGCAACGGTTGCACTCAGACTTAAGAAATTTTCTTTTTCCGGGCATTGTCGCAGCCTATACACAACCAAGGTGCGACGTCGTTGCACTGTGTTCTTCATCTAAGGTGCGACGATTCAATTTTTCACAATCGTCGCACTGTGCCCTTCACTAGGGTGAGACAATTCAACATCGTCACACTTTATCCTTCTCTAGGGTGCGACGATTCAACAACCCTCTAGAAAATTGGGTTTTTGCAGTAAATATCCATATCTCGAAATCTGTGATCTAGGTTGGGCTAAAATTTGGACCAAATACATATAACATAGGGATGCTCATGCTCACCAAAAATATCCAAAACCCACATCATATTTTAGGAAATATAGTTGTTTTATCATATCTATAGTTGACATAGAATCGTCAATCATATCTCGGAATCCACGATTTGGGTTTTGAGGATCTTTTCAAAATCAATAGCAGGGATGGAGACGATGCAACTTCTTCAATCAAGTTTGGTGATAATACTCACACCGTACAACTATTTTGAATGGAATCCGAAGGCCGCATTCCAACTCAAAAGAAAAGGACTGTATAATTTGACGATGGTGACAGAAACAAAACCTACATCAGCGCTTGAGAAGACCAGATGGGAGAACCGTAAGGATGAGGCCACAAGATTACTTCTTGAGTTAATCTCCATTGATCTATGGTTTCATGTTTCCGCATGCAAGACTCCAAATGAGATTTGGACCACCTTGGAAGGACTCTTTGGAAAGCAGGATGAGATGCAAGGTCATATGCTTGAGGTAGAGTTGAATACCTTAGACCCTAAAAGTTTTGATAATATACAGGATTTCTTTACTAAATTTAAATATTTGATTTTGAGCTTGGGTGAATGTGGTATTAACAAGTCTACACAAGAGAAATAATGTATTCTAACAATCTTGGCCAAGCTAGGACCAGAATATGTTGTATATGTCTCCAATTTCCATTATGGCAGATGTCTTTTTGGAACAAATTGGAAAATGCCTACGATGGCTCAGTTCATTGAGTCTCTCACACAAGAGCAGAAAAAACTCATGCAGATGGGCCTCATGAAGGATCCCAAAGCACATGCACTCACCATGCATGATGGAAAAGGATCATCCAAACAGAACGGGAAGGATAAACATAACGAGAAGGAGGGATATTCCAAACCCTTTAACGATTCTTCAAGTTCCACAAACTCTTCAGATTCCAAGAAGAAAAGGAAGGGAAAGCAGTGCACTTACTGCAATAAACTGAATCATGAAGAATCCACATGCATGAAGAAACATATCAATCTTACGGCACAAGCACTTCAACAGAACAACCTTGGAAACTTCATTCCAGAGAGAGTCAAGAAGCAGAAAGAAGAAGACCATGCGCCTAAGAAAGGTAATCATCATGCTATGGTTGCAATTAATTCCTCATATGATTCATGAATTATAGATTCTGACGCATCACATCATATGGCAGCTAAAGAGGAAGTTTTCACTTCTTTGAGTCCATGCTCAAGACCCCCTATTCTCATGGGGGATGATACTTCAGTAGCAGTAGTAGGAGAAGGGAGAGTGGAACTCTATAATGGCAGTTTTGAGAATGTTTTACATGTTCCAAATCTTTCTATGAATCTGCTCTCAATTAAACAGATCACTCAGAAAGGTAAAAAGGTTGAATTTACATCAGATTCAGTTTCAGTAATTGACATGCATGACAATTCCAACATTGCAATTGGTGAGGTGGATCATAAGTCAAGGTTGTACAAATTCACTAAGTTTTCCGACGATGAATCCTCTATTATACTTACACATAAGGAGAGTACTTTGCATGCACCTCCAGTGCAACATGCATATACTCTTGTGCTTCCATCAGTTTCAGACATCAGAGTGTTGATGAATGCAGCTATGGGAGACATCCTCTAGCTTACAAACCTGTGAGATGTGAATCATAGCAGCTATGTGAGTCTTTCTTCTCTCAGCTTACAAACCTAAGAGAAAGCCCATAAGAAGGGTTCGTGGTTCCTACTTAAGACAGAGTCAGGAACATAGAGATAACCTCCTCCATGACGTGAGTGAGAAGAACTCCAGATGATTATCCGGTGGAAAATCAATCTGTTGAGTTAGGACGTGCCTGTGGTTGAGCACAAGGTGAGCGTGAGAAATCCAAAAAGTGTTGGTCACATCGTCATGTGAACAGAAATGAAGATGATGTAATAGCCTCCTCTGAGCAACAGAGTTGACGAGAAGACTCCAGATGATTCTCCTGTCGGTGGCAGTGGGAAAGCAAATCTGTAGAGTGGACGTCCCTGTGGACAAGAACAGGTGAACTGTGAGGAATTGGTTCATCTATGTAATGCAGTGAATCAAAGTCATGGAAACCCTATGGATGTGCCCCTAGTGGATGAGCACTAGTGGGTGTATCAGATCCTTTGCTATATATTGTTCAAGAGTCAGACCTACCTATAACCCTAGTTATTATGTAAAGGGTACAGGTCGGCCCCACCTTAATGTGTTTAATAATAAATGTAAAAGATAATTAATATTGATATTAATATTAATATTAATATTAATTATAATAATAATAATAATAATAATAATAATAATAAATTATATAGTAACTTAGAGAGGTTGGCCCTGTTGAGCCAATAGACGCCTTTGTTGAGTGGTCAAGTCTAATATAAGTAAGAGATGATTCTCCATTGTAGAATGATATCTTCCTTGTAAGTTTGGAAATTTTAGCAAACACTTCTACTTGGAAAAGTGGCACACCTCTCTTAGGCACTAGGGTTTCTAGAGCTTAAGCACCCTCTTGTGTGCTAAGTCATTCTTGGTGGTGAAAGGTCTTTCTCTTGAAGAATATAGAAAAGGATTTGGCTGGGTTTTTCTCCCTCTTTGAGAAGGGTTTCCCAGGATATATCTTGTGTACTTGTGCATGGTGTTTCTTCTTGTGATCTTGGTTGTTGTAACATTCTTGTTTATGGTTAAGACATGATGAGATTGAAATGAACTACATGCTTAACCTAGCTTATGAAAATTCAACACAGAGATGATTCCATACACTCAAATTATGTACATGGAAATAAGCAGGTAGTACAGCCAGATAAGAAGCCAGCGTTGAAGCTTCAGCAATTGCCCAAGAAGGCACAGTTTACACTTCAGGCAGCAAGTATCCTTGTAGGGAATACATTGGATTCGAGGAGGACTCAATCTCAGCATGAGGAGCCTTCTCATGTACCTTCAGCTTATGAACCAGCGATGCCCATGCATTGCTATATGGTTCAATCTTTTGATCCACATACCTACAGTGAGGTTATTGGAAATCCATTATGGCAAGCAACCATGCAAAAGGAGTATGACTCACTCCTAAAGAATCAGACTTCGCATCTAGTTCCACTTCCACCAAAAAGGAATATTTTCAGGTGCAAATGGGTCCACAGGATCAAGAGGTACAAGGCTAGATAGGTTGTCAAAGGACTTCATCAGATCCATAAATATTTCTACATCTTCACGAATACTTTTAGTGAGCAGAAGTTTCAGACTTTGCGGGATCGTCTTGCAGTGAAGAACACAGTTGCCTAGCAGCTGCCATTTTCTTCTTTTGATACATTATCTTTTGAGGGGGGATTTTGTTCCCACATGGTTTTCCATCTTTCCTCACTTTTATTCAGTGTTCATTAGTTGCATTGTACATGAGTACCTAATATGGCCTAGTAGCCAGAACTCATTTTTTACTCCATAGTGATGTTCAACGGGGGTGTTGGAGAAATTTCTATTTTCGGAACACTAGTTCAGTGGGAGTAACACTAGTTCAGTGGGAGTTAACTGACTAGTTCTATTTTAGACTTTCTAATTTTATACCATCACTATTATGCATGCATTCCTAACTATAGGATGCCATTTCCTATATGAGTGAAGATCACTCACTCATTGATTAGATCATAATATACATAGATTCTCATTCTTCATATTGTATCTCTCTTCCTTTTCTTGATAAGCTTTTTTTGTGTATGCTTTAGCTAGGTCTCCTGTGCAGGTTTCCATGAAACACTGACACTCATGGGGTTCAAAACAAAAAAATACATTTAGGGAAAAACTCATGAGTGGAATGACTTGGCAAAAAAGCAAAAAGCATTAAAAAAATGTAAAATATTTTATTTTTTTAATAGACCATTTGTTGGTTTTTATTGGCTCTTTTCTTGCCTTACAATTATTTTTAAATTATATTTTGTAAAAGAAAGTGTTTTTCTCAAAAAATTGGAATTTTTTCCCTCTTTCTTGTTTCACAAATAACTAACAAAAATTCATAAGTTTGCTGAAATCAATGAACTTTGCAACACTAAAAAGTACAAGATATCCATCATCATTCCTTTCTTATGAAAAGAATGTTATCTTTCAAGGTTACTCCAAAAGTGTTTACACCATGCTTGGTGGCACTTCATGCCATGTGTGGTGCATGGTGTGTTGATAACCCTTGGTTGTACCATGATGGACATGCACATTGGAGAGAGCTTGTTCATGGATTGCTAGACCTTGTCTTGATGCTTATATGGCACACTTCCTTGGAGCATTGGAGACCTAGTTGGAATGATGACTTTCTTCATGGGGAGCACCCTTGGAGAGGTTGATTTCTTACTGGGGAGGATGACTTACCTTGGAGGGGGAGTGTTTGGCATCTTGGAGGAGGGATTTTAGCCCTAGATAACTTGGGGACACTTTGTTTCCTACATGAAGGCTTTTACTTGATTTGAGGATGCTTGGGTCAAGGAGTGATCATGTAGGTGGGGTGGACCTAGAGGTACACATGGCTTAGGAGAGAGCGTTGGAGAATTGGAGGCCTTTGGAGGATGAGCGTTGGACCTTTCTTGAGGAATGTTCAGCCTTGGACACTTGCTTGTTGGACATGCATGCCTTGGAGCTTGACATGTGTCACTTAGAGTTGGAGCGCTCTACATGTGAGTGTATCTTCTTGTAGTTAGGTTGCTTGTAGTGGACTAGGTCCATTTTTTATTATTGGCCTTGTTATCCCTGATATCTAGGGATAACTAGGAGATCATGTCTCAAGGCCCACATGGTCCTAGACATGGAGTACCGAGAGCAGGAGCGACCTGAGCATGGTCCTGGAGGACCCA